>JANHFX010008693.1:120964-193340 GCA_027560015.1 Chloroceryle amazona
CACCACTACAAAAGGCTTCTGCATCTTCCTATGTGGGGTTGGCTCCTTTGGAAATTCCTCTCGTTGCCATCAGAATTGGAGATATCTGATTTGTAATTTATTGTAAAATAGGCAACTGAGAACAGCAGGTTCAAGTAGTGCATGTATCTTTTCCTGGTCTGCAGCAGAGGGCAAGCAATTCTGCAGGTGAAGTAAACCCACTTCTTCTTCTTCTGGTTTGGTTTTGTTTTGTTTTGTCTTGTTTTTTAAGTGGAAGGAAGGAAAAGCCAGAAGCACATTTCCAATCTCAGTAACTGCACTTACTGAGGAGAGCTCACCTTCCTGTGGGAAGTGGCTGTAAGCATGCGGGAGGCTGCTCAGCGCTCTGCAACAGCAGGCGCCCTGAAATAGGTGCCTCTTACTCCCCAGGCAGGATCGTGCAAAGCTGGAGGATGTAAAGAAGTGGTGTGGTGTGCCCTCATGAGCACTTCACTTCAAGTATCCATTTGTATGTGCATGCTTTGGGAAATAATAAATAAATAAAAATACACAGTGTGTATAATAAAAATCTAAAAGACTAGTCACTTCTGATTTCTGCCAAGTAAACTCCCTGGTATATACTGCTAAAGAAAATATTTTCTTGTCCGTTTGTAACTGCTGTCATTGACAATAAAATACCTTGAAATATAAAGTAATGGTAGTGTGTTGCCTACCATGACAGAAACTGTAAGAGGTTCTGACCTTTAGTACACTTTAATGGGTGCTCTACAGAGCAAATGACACTTCCATTTATTAACTTGTAATTGTCCAAAATAAATCCTGCTTTTATCCTCCCGGTAGATTGAAGCCTAGTATATGTTAATGGTGCTGGCTCTTCTCATGACCTGACACCTTGACAGCTCTTGTCATCTTTTAAAAGTTATTCCCTGATGAAAACTATACATCTGCTGGTTATTATTCCATAATGGCCTTGCCACTCATCTCTTCTGTGTTTTTTAATTCTAATATCAAGGGTTTATGCTTAGACTTGTTCCCTGACAGGAGAGTGTTCTCTAATGACTAGTGGTAAGTCAGCACTCCCTGTTTCGGAGAGAAAAAATGAAATGGAAAAAATTAAATCCAGCATTTCAGTTTGCAAGTACATTCCTGAGGCTCCTGCTTTACTAAGACTCAGGTATTTGCTCTTCATTAAAGAAATGAGGCTGTACAGTAAACTGATTTATTAGCTATAACACCCAGTGCTCTCATCAGATCTCACACTGTGCAGGACTAGAGTATCTCATAATTTCTAAAAAAAGACTACTAATTAACATTTATGTGCCACAGGACAAGATGGTACTTCAACAGGTGGCACTTTTTTCTTTGGGTTGGTGTTGGAGCAATATAATTACGTTGCCAGAGTTGCTGCCTTTATATATATATATATATATATATATAAACCTGAGACCTTGACCACCACAATAATTGAGGTTCCCAGCCTGCTTTCTTAGGAGTGAGGGTGGTAACTTCAGTTGTGCATTGGCCAAAATCCAGGCAGGTAATTAGATTTTCTTACATTAATCCCATCCCCTGCAGCTTTAGCTGATGATAGTGGCGGCTTCTCATCCCTTCATTAATTGCTGTGCATCATCAGACAGGTGACGCTGTCTCAGTCATGAGCATTTGTGTTTTGTTGGTGAACACTGTGGTACCCAGCACCCAGAAAAGAATAAAAAACAATTCTTATACTGTTGAGTTCATCACTCTTGGAAAGACAGATTTTGGGCAGGGAAAAAATACTACTTTCTGTATTTAGTGAATGAGACACCAGAAGTCACTGTTTTTTGCATTTGTGTTACATGTCAGCAGGTGCATGATTATGGTGCTCAGCTAGATAGGTAGAAATGGTGCTTAGGGACATGCTTTAGCAGTGGACATGTAGAGTAGGATTAATGGTTGGACTCAGTGATCTTGAAGGTCTTTTCCAACCTAGATATTCTATGATTCCCCAGCACTGAGCAGATCATGTTGAAGAGAATGCAAGTTCAAGGCAATGCTTTTGCTTCGACTTGCTGATTGTGCAATAACAGAATATTATTTGAGGGAGTGTGATATGTTTTCATGTGCTGGTTTTTGTTTTGTTTTATTTTCCTGATGGCTACTCTTTTCTGATTTAGAATATCAAATTTTCTCCCTCTGACCTGGAAGATGGTGAAGTTACAATAACATGGGGAACACACAGTATCTGGGAGAGGCCAATAAACTGTTCCCCTTTAGGCCATTGATCCTGAAATATAATAACCTCTTTTAAGATGGTGTAATTAACAGTTTTGCTACTTTCAGGATCTTCAAGAGGGAAAGGCAGAAACTGTCAAAACCAATATTAATTAGAGTTTCATTTTCATGTCCCAGTTGGGCTGAGGGCTGTTATGAGAAGCCAGACATCGTTAAGGAGCTTTACAAGAGGAAGGATCAATTAATTTAAGCGTGGATAGTCGTGAACAGTAATATGACTTAGTCATTCCTAAATTTGACATCCCATTGGCCATTTATTTGATGCTAGTGGATAGACTTGAGCTGTTCTGTGACCTGTCAGTGGCAAAGAATTCCTCCAGAGTGAAAGCAGGAGAAGCAACGCTTTCCCTGGCACTAAGTAAGCAGAAATCTGACCACAGATTGCAGATATGCCGTGCACAGGATGCCAGCTGGTGTCTTGAGGGTCAGCAGCAATTTCTAACAGAATGATTTATTGTTACTGATACCGCCCCAGGCAGAAAGGAGCATTCACAGCATCAAAGCGATGTATACTCGCACATGAGATTTGTTCTACAACATCTGTTAAAAGAGGAAAGCAAGTCGAAGGCCGTGCAAATTTGTCTGCTTGTAAGGGTGTGAGACTGGTACTTCTAATTGTATCTGAACTCTTTGTATTGTCTTGTGGAAAAGATTAGATTAGGTTGAGAAGGACTGTGGATTTCCATTGCTGAAATGTGCATGTATTTGATGGATAGACCCACCTTGTGCTTCTCTTGTTTTTCAGTGCAATAATTAGTATACATTTTGGAAAGCTATCAGGACAAGTGGTTTCTTTCACAAAAATGTCCATTTGCAATTTTTCACACAGGATTTGATTAACCTTAAATTTTAGAGAAAAAAAAACCCCAAAACTCTAGAATGCCTAAGATGTTAGTTCAAGGTATGGCTGCAGTCAATTTATCTTGATGCTGTAAAGCACTACACATTAATAAGATTTGATGAGAATAAAAAACACTATATAATTTATAACCAACATACTAAAACCATGTAACTATTTATTTTGTTTCATATTCAATGGTCTTGTAGCAAGTTATTTCTTTTAATGAAAATTGCTCTAATTTGGGCAGTGGAATCAAGGGCAAGCTTTAGTGGCCTGCTACCAGCTTATGCAGGGACCTAATTCCTCAAAATTTGAGAATGTCCTACCACATCCAGGTGTGGGGTTTGATGTACAAACTGACCTCTGGTGCTGCCTTTGTAAAACAATGAAGTGGCAAATGGTCCTGAAGTAAGTCATGTTTTTCTGCAGCTCCATCTGATGGAGTGTTTGGAAAGATGAAACCATGAGCCATTGTCCTGCATTATGTTAACAATGATCTACTCCTTTGCTGATCTATCACTGATACTCACTCGTGAGCGTCTCTGTGCCTCTCTAACAATACAAAATGACACGAAGTGGGTCATGAGGATTGCAGTTCCTTCTAAATATTCTCAAATCAGAAATCAGATTAAGTATCGGAGCTGTGCAATGAGCATGGCAGCTGCCTCACACTAACTCGATTTTACAGGCAGAGTTTGAAGGACAGGCTGTTTTGTTTCACAACTGGGGCCATACAATAAATCTGAGTCAGAGCCAGACATGGTGTATGGGTCTTCTGATTGTCTTTATTCAAAGACTATTTGGCCACGCTTCCCTTTAATTAGCAATGTGCATTCATGTGCTGATGTAGCCTAATTTTGTGGCACACTGGTAAAGACAGTAGTTATTTCAGCATATGTACTAACTAACAGCAATAATGCTATTCTCTGCTGAACTGCATGTTTTTCCTAGAACCAGAAGAAGTTTTAATGCATGTGTATGTGTGTTAGTGGTAAAGGCATAAGTTTTTTGTGAAAGCTTCTAAACCTTGGAACATGAGAAATTTCTAAGCCTTTCTGTGCATCCTACACAAGCTGGCAAGAAACAGTTTTTGGGGATGCCAGTTTGATGAATGGATTCAAGACTTTCATAAAGAATGAGTCACTGATGCCATTAAGGGAGAGAATTCCAACAGTATATCCAAGACTTGCAGAAGGGAAAAAGTATCATTTATGTAAATTCACATTCTTCCAAACTTCCCTAAGCATCTCCTATGGAAATTTAAAAAAAAAACAAAACAAACAAATAAAATAATTAAAAAAAAACAAAAACAACTGACAAAAAAACCCCCCACAAACAAAAACAAACCCCAAACCCAAACAAACAAAAAGAAAAACAAAACAAAACAACAAAAAAAACCCACAAACAAAACAAAACAAAAAACACAACAAAAACACAACAGAAAACAAAAAACAAACAAACAAAAAACCAACAAAAAACGAAAACACAAAAAAAAAGGAGAATGTGGCAGGGAAAGTCAAGTGTCTTACAGATATTTTTTCCTATTCCAGCCTAGAGAGTGCTACGGCATACTCCTAAGAAATCTTGCAGCAGGAACGTGGGAACCTTAAGGAAGCAGTAACAATTTATGACCAGCCTACTTTAAGGGATGTTTTGACGACTGAGATCAGGTATCTGAACCATCTAGGATTCCATTGGAAGAGAAATGTAGAGAAAACAGCCAAATTTTTGGTAGGATAGAATGAAGTGTTGTGATTTGATTCTGTATTTTTGATAGCTATCCACAGGAAAAGTAGTATGTAGAGAAATTTAAAGCCAAATTTGTGAAAAGGTTTTCCTCTGTTATACATTAAAAATGCCATAAGATTTTCTAGAAAGAGATTTGTGTGGTTGACAAAATTATGAAAAAAATTACTGTGGCAAATCAGAACCAGAAAAATATGGTGATCATCCAGAGGGCTCTCCTGCCAAATTAAAGGCCAATAAAGTTACCCAATTCAGCCATATAGTATAAATCTTGTTCAGAAGTAGATAATCTGGTCTGTGAATACTTACTAACTTGGGAGTGCTGTAGCAATGCTTGTGTAGTGTTTGAGGACAGTAAGAGGTTTGATGGCAGGGCCAGGAGTCCTAAGGATTAGATTATTTGTAAAACGAGTGGTCATGGCTTTCATGTCTCTCAACAGTAGTTCTTAGCTGTTCTTAGTAATTCTGTTTGTTTCTTTGAGTTTGCTGTAGGGAAAGTAAGGCTTTTTTTTTTTTTTTTACCTTCCCTGAATATAAAGTTATGTTGACCCTGAAATGATAAAGCTTCTGCTCTTATTTTAAATCTGTCTTCTGCTGAGATATACAGAAGGTCCAGTCCACCTAGTTAATTGCCTCTGTTATTTATGTGTCAGGTAGCTTTTTATGGGCTTCTTTTGCTTCTTCTCATCAAAGCTTGACCACAGAGCAGTTCATCCTTCAGAGTTCCATGCTGTAGGTGGTACTCTGTGCTGTCTTCCTCATGCAATACTCACCTGTTGAGTAGAGCCTGCATCATGAGAACTGATTCATTTCTATTCTGGCTGTTGTTATTGAAAATAAAAGGTAAAAAAGGATATTGTCAATTTTACTTGGCAACCACTTTTTGCCTATAAGAACATAGATTGAGATTTGGGTGCATTTCCATTTGGTAATGAGCTTTATGTTATTAGTTAATTATTGTTTTTATTAATTTCCTACTGATTCTTAATGAAGGGCAAATTATCTCCTGAAATGTTCATACCTGATTGAGGCAGGGGAATATTGCTGTGAACTGTTTCTGGGTTATGTGAAACCAGAAGGCTGGACCTCCTGTAGCAGTTGTCAGATCTGTCACATGTTCAGCTGGTTCTCAAGGCTTGGGTGCCTGACCAAACAACCTTTATGGTTACGTGGGTGAAAGAAACACACCTGAAATGCAAATTCAAGACTTTGCTGTTAGTTTAGTCCTAGCAGCCTATTGAAAGAATTAGTATGAGGCCAATTACAATAATACTAGTGCTTATAGTTCAAATGATGCAGTTAGAAGAGCTCGTTCCTGATAGTGACACACGTAACTTTTCTAGTGTCTGATCCTTTTTTGGTGTTACTGTCCTCACAAGAAGCTAACGGGTTGGTATCATTACAATTTGTCAGTATGGTGAGTTCTTTATATGGGAGATGCTGACATTAGTGGTTTATTCCTCCTTTTTGCCAGGAAGATGGTGAAGTGTGATGATTTCTTTCTCTTCACTCTGAGGTCCATTTGGGGTCATTTTAATGTATTTACTAACACAAATACATACTCCAGTGGCTCCCAGTCACATAGAATAGTAAAATTTTATATATATCTAGTGTGTTTTACATATGTTGGGTTTTTCTTCATTTTCTTCTTATCCCTGCACCCACTTTTATGCATATTTTAAAACTGCATTCCTTTAGCAAGCAGTAAATGAACATTAGTTAGCTGTTGATAGCCCTGGGAACCTGGTGTCATCCCATTCCTTCCACTTTCAAGGCCTCTGCTATGACCTTTTGCTTATCCTTTTGGGGGTCTGTGTTACAATCCTGGTTTCCCTCAGCAGCCTGCAAGCTGTAGTTTGCTGATAACTTAATACTTCATTAATGCAATGTGACACGTACAGCCTTTCTCTCCAGTTGCTTATATTTCAGTCTGCAGAAGCAATGATGCAGTAGAAGACACACATAAATAGAGACATGCTATCATAGCTGCTTGCTACCAACACCTACTAGTACTGGTGGTATGTTATCAAAGTTCCTTAACAATACACTAAATTTGCACAGTTGAAAATGAAAGCGTAAGTCGAATTCAGGTATTAATACATTTTGCATTGCAAGATGCAGTCATCATATTTAATAATCTTTTCTTTAATGTTGTGTTTTTCTCAGAGGAGTCTGTGTGAATAATATTCAAGTTGGGTTAAGGATAACAGATTTTGTCTGTTCTAGTTAGCCGTGGCTGCGAGATATGCGTCAAAATTTGCAAAAGCCCATTCTTGTCACTCTTTTCATTGGTCACACCAAATTTTACATAGTCTTTGAAGAAGCTTGCTGTGGTCTGCGGATAATCTCAGGCAAGGACCAGATCTTGCTGACAAGAAGAAATTTGTGAACAGAGGCTTTGAATGGCTCAGTGATCCAATATAAAACTCATAAGAGAAAGTGATTGTGATTTAGCTCTGACATAAGGAATTAAAATAAAGAGCTCCCTTTGAGGGAATTGATGTATCTCCTTCAGCCCATCAGAGTTATTAGAGTATCCTTCAAGGATTATGGAAAATACCTTTTAGAGAACCTGACTGTAAATATTAATTCCTCATTTTCAGTCATTGTGCACATTGCAGAGAGTAGAAAGAGTTAAGATTTGGTAGGTTCATTTCAGTCTCTGTGGTAGTCTCTCCTAAAATATCACTAACCAAAGAGGCTGAAAACATAGACAGAAAAAAAAACCCCTTCTGCTTAAATTTTTAACATGCTTCCAGAAAGAGTAATGTGTGCAGTAAAGGAAGAGGAATAATCAGAATAGCAGCATGATCCTACAGAGAACTTCTGTGCTGGAGACCCAGTGAACCATTTTGACCAAGGTAAAGAGCTGGCGGGTCATAATAGACATCTGTAGCTATTGGAAGGCACCAGAGAGAAGAGTTGTTTCATGAAGTCTCAAAGATCTCAGAGCTGCCAAGTGTGTTATTCATGCAGGAAACAGAGAAACAGTCTCCAAAATGAGCAAAAGACAGCTTTAACAGCTGAGCCATCCAACCCTTCTGTGTTGATGGAGCCATCCATTTTGTGGCCTTATCCTCTCCCACTAGAAAGTCATTCTAAAGGAAAATCCGGTATTCCCTCACTGAAGAGTTGTAGAGGTGACCTTTCTCTGCAAGGAGTTCTTGGTGAGGAGGTTGTTGCTCCTCCTGTGAAATGGCTGATGGCAGATGAATGCTACTCAAATGGGGATTTTTCCAATAGTTTAGAGCTTTCTGGATAGAGTTTAGATGGGATGTTGTGGAGCTCTTGTTATTTCTGTGTCAGAAATTGTAACTGGACAGATAACGAAGCAGTCATTAACACCTAGCACTCGGTGACTGAGAATACCAGGAGGCAGTGCCTCACTGAATCCATATTTTAGTTGCAGCAGAAGTGTCAAACTTGAAAATATTGCATATGCAATTCTCAGAAGGACAATTCTGGATAGCAACTTCGCGGCTATAGTGAAAGGAAGGTGTCAGATAATGCTGTGCGACCAGGGAAAGGCACATGGTATCTGAAATGATCTCTGCTGGGATGTCCCTCCAGAACTGCAAAGAGGATCTGTGTCCTCTGAGAGCTGCCCCATGCTTATGGCCACCTTCATCTTCCCAGAAGTGTAGAGTGAAGCCCTTTTTTCTAATGGAAAAAAAACATTTCTGGACAGGATTTAAAATGTTGCATATATTCTTTTTCTTTTTTTTTTAATTACAATTCTAAATGGTTCAGGAGTGGGTATAAAGTTAAAGTGATCCTTGAGGAAGTGATGTGTACCAATCTTGAGGAAGTGATGTGTACCAATCTTGTCTTTAATCTTTGTGACTAAAGCAGCTTCCTGAAGTGCTGCTGAAAATTTCCGTGGTGAACTCAAAACCTCTGCTCTCCCTGAGCTCAGCTGGAGTTTCTCCATTGACTTCAAGAGAAGTAGAATTAGGCTGAGTGTCATTAAAATAAATACCTTTAAATTAGAGACTAGCATATGTATCCACTTTCCATATGTGCAAGTGTGTCAGCTTTATGTTCTTTTCATTACCTGGTAAAATTAATTCGATAGGGGAGATGCTAATTCTGTACTTCGGTGCTGTTTTCTTTGGTCTTGGCCTTAATATTTATGGAGTATTGGGCTGATTTTTGCTGAAGCTAACAAAAAATGTCCTACAGCTTGCAGTAAGATCAGACTGTTGTTACATACGTGGTTAGTAGCTTTCACGGTGAAATATACAGCACGCAACACTCAGCAATTCTGCAGGCTTAAAAAAATGATTTTGCACAATGGCAACGCTGGAGCCATTTAGTCAACTTTAGAAAACATAGTTATCTTAAAACAAAGGCAACAAAAGTCTTAATTTATGCTCCATAACCTGTTATTTGTCAAAGTCCTGGAGCCTTGTTCAGATACAAGCTGTATTGCTATCTGAATCCTGCAGCAGGAGGTACTGGAAAGGAGCAGAAAATGCACAAGCACCGGAATGCAGTCAAATGAAATGTCAGGCTTACTATGCTAGGAAGGGCATTAATCATCACATAATGAAGTGTTTGTTTCTAGCAGATAATTTCTGAAGGAAAAGTGTTAAAAAGAATAGAAAGCAAAGAAAGAATTATTTTTTCCTTCTGTGGCTCCAGTGTGTATCTTTTTGCGGTCACATAATCCAGAGTAATTAGTAAGATCTTCATCAAAGATAACCAGCTTTTGTGTGTATTACAGGTGCAAGCATGGAAAATATTTAGTGTTCTGATTGTCCTCATGATTTTGAAAACAATTAAGTATTCATTTAGTTTTGCATTTCATTTTAAGCTCAAGTTTCATTTGTTTTTTCTCTGTGAATTTACATAGGAAAATCTGAACAATAGTCACATTACAAGAAAGATGCTTCATATACAAATATGAAGTAGTCTCAAAATCTAATTATATTTTGTGTTAAAATCATTTCATGTTTGATATCACAGAAGTAGAAAATACAAATGTGAAGTTTGAATCGCTTAATACACGTATTTAATATCTATTGTAAGACCTGAATGTAAAAGCTGGTTCAACAGTTCTTTTTTTCAGACTGCACAAGCTATAAGCGACTTATAGTGGTTTGTGAACATTTGCATTACATCACTTCATTTAAACTTCATAAAAATCTCCTGAATTATGAAGAATCTCATCTTCCCATGACAGGCAGGTAAAACAAACCCAACCTTCCCTTCCTCTTAATTAGTCCCCACTTTCTCCACAGTCTGGAATGATGCTCATGACAGTGCTGGAAAAAGAGCACAAACTCATTTCATCTGAAGCTACCTATTCAGGCTCCTAGGACTTGCTCTTTTAAAATCCTGGATATGTCTCTATATAGCTCTATATCTGTGTGTTAGATTCCTTCTAATATTAAAAGACCATCAGGAGGGTATGCCTGCAGTTTGTAGTGGAAATAGGAGAGGAAAAGGATTATTCACAACCTGCATGTTCCTTGGCATATGGAGGGATTCATATCTGATCATATAAAATGGGGTTCTGTTCCAAATTTGTGATGGCTCTCACTTTTTTAAGAGAAGGTTTAAATTTTGCATTTTAAAGAGAGATGCATGTAGGCAGAGGCAGTTAGAAGCTGCTTATAACTCGCAACAAACTGAAAATTATTCATAAGCCAGGAATAAATTGATGCTATTTATTATAGGCCTCTTAAAAACAGAGTGAACAGCCAACATATTCCATACACTGATGAAGTGAGGAGATAACTTACTGCATAAGACAGAAATCATAAAAATGGTGTTTGGAAAGAGTTGCTGGCTCACCAGAATGAGATGAAGTGAGATGGGGCTTTTTTCAGCCATGTTTTGAATTTCTGTAGGGTTGGAGATGCCATAGCACCTCTTGGCAACATGTTCCCATGCTACAGTGAGAACTGTCTCTGTTCTGGGCTGCTGCTAAAACCCCCCTCTGTTCCTCTTCTATTCCAGGAACACTTTACAGCAATTAATTCCATACTGATTATCTATTGATTATGTATGTAGAAATTGATTATAGAAAGTATTGATTAAAGAAAATGATTATCTATTAATTTCTCCCTTAGCCTACTTGAGTGGTTGAATTCCTAATTTCATTGAGGAATCTTCACATTTCTCCTTTCTGTGGAAATAGCACTTGCTTTGTTTATTTTCTGCTAGGGAAAAGGCCTGTAGCACTAACAGGGTTTGTTCTTCTTGTATTATGGTATTTTTTTCTTGGAGCTTTAATTTTTTCTTCTATTACATTTTCATTACAAAGGTAGATTTTATTTATCATTATTATTTTTAAAAAATGAAAGATAAGGTCATGAAAAATATGTAGAATTGCAGACCAGCGTGCAAGTGAGGAAATGCTGCTCTGTCATGCTGTGTAAAGTGAAGGGGTCTTCAGCTGCAGAACAGTAAAATACATAAACCCACACAAACCACCAAAGATAGAAGGAAAATGCACATATTTTACATCTTAGTAAGCAATGTTTTCTGCTTTAAACGGCATGATTCGTTCCCCATTTGAGTGCATACAGGTGTTACAGAAGCTCTGATCTATTCACTTATTATTTATTTATAATTGATTAAGCTTAATCCTCTTTGGAAAAGGATAGTAATCTGGTTTGGTGTGACTGTCTATCTAATGTGCATGTTGTGTCTCTGTTTGTCATACCATAACTCACCCAAAGCAGCAATACACCATCTCCGTTAATGGGGAGTGTAACCACAGCAGTCACTTTGTATTGAGAGAAAGGAGAAGCTTCTAGAATAATCCCTGGGAGCTATGATATACACATATTTAATCCCTGTATTAAGCAGTAATCAGGATTTTTATAACAGCCAAATTACAAGCCAAAAAAAACCCCTTTCTTAACCATTAAAAATATGTTTAGTATCATATATAGATATGGAGGGAAGAAATTGAGTGATTTTAAAAGCTCGCTATCGCATAAATTCATCATCTGGTGATTAATGGGAATCCGGTGATTTTTCACAATAAATAAAGCAGCAAAATTTGATGTCATGGCCGTTAGGTCCTGTAATTTTATATTTCCATTGATCCCAAAATGAATTTATGGTCTACATATTTTCAGCATCGTAATTCAGCATCCAAGTAATTTAATTGTTAATCTAAGATCAAAAGCAAATTAGCATAATAATATCTGAACTGTGCTGCCCTGAAATCCCCTGATAGGCATCTTTCTGACTTCTGCTGTTGTAAAAAATGTTCCCATTTGTTCTTGACCCTGTTAACGTTTTTCCTAAACTAAGGAGAAAACCACTGCCTGAGTAGTTTATGAGAGCCTCTCTGAATAAGCAGTCCCTTCGATGATGCCTTTGTGCTGGGGGGGATGACTGGGTTTATGGATGCCTTTGTGCTGGGGGGGATGACTGGGTTTATGTCAGATATTAGTACTACAGAGGGAGCCTTCATCAATCCTGATGCTTGTTACCATTTCTCCTTTGGTTTCATAAATGTTTTTGTTAAAGTTTCACTCCTTTTCTTCAGGATCAGTTCTGATAACATTAAATTATATGTTTCAAGCTATAAAATTATTTGAGGTTAAGTTTGGGGGTTTTTGCCTTTTTTTTCTTCCTTGTTTTATCACTTGGTATCATAGTATTCTGGTACATTGTGTTTCACTATTCAGCATTTACATGCTTTTGCTTTCCTAGGCATATTTATTAATTAATGTCGTCTTTGTGTTTTTAAGACCGATTAGTTTGAAGTGCAATTGTTACAAGTGCTTAAATCTGGAGTTTAAATAAAACAAAGCAACAACCATTTTGCAAAGTGGTGGAAAACTTGTAATAGTGATGTAAGAAGTGCACTTAATGCCATAATGTGTCTTTGTTTCAAGGGGACTTGATCCACAGAGGTCTTCAGGCATCTGGCTCCAGCAGATGGATCTGGGCTTGTGGTTCCTGTGTTATAAAATGCAGGGAGAATTAGGAGACTCAGTAAGAGGTTTTTGAAAAGCAGAGTGCTGAAATTAACCACCCAGTGTGGTAAATGGGAAAAGGAAGACATGGATGATGTAACCAGAAATGGCGTCCCCTTGGAAGTTCACTTAGGATGTCTGATTTTTATGATGGGTAAAGCCTGGGGACACCTGAGCTGTATGCCTTTGAGTGAAATGCGGCCACACCTAAGTTTGGACCTCCTGTGGTCTTCGCATGTTTAGTTTCATCTGTGCATAGGTACATAAAAGCTGATAAAGTCTTTGTGGTTGTCTGGCCTCACTTGGCTCAGCTCAGCGTGATGTAATGGGTGTGCAGCAAGAGCCCTGTCTGAGTTTGTTAGAAATAGTTGGGATATTTCTGCTTCAGGCCCAGTGTTACAGCTAGATTTGTTACAATAATCCAGCTTCTGCTCAAGCGAAAGGAGCGTGGTCGCAGGGTCCCATTGCAAGGCTGGCAAATTGGGGTCAGGCTTCTCATTGCTCCCAGCTGGGTTAAGTCATTTGCAAACCTACAGTGGGCAGTGCTCTGCACGTTCAAAGTCGCAGTGAAGTGTATCAGAATAATGATGAAGGCTCTCTTGGAAAAATGTCATTTAATTATTCACTGTGAACCGATTGTTGAACTCTGCTTGCTAGGACTTACACATTTTGAGCTCATTCATAAGCAGAGAAAAATACAGGAGGGAATCTTATATAAATATTGTGTGACTTCCTGCTAATTATATCCTTACTGATTCATGGAAGCAAACAAACATAATAGGCATTGAACTAACTATTTAAGTTAGCATTATTGAATAGCTCTGCCCCATGGAAAGGCATAAAAACATTAAGAAGAAGATGCTTTTTAGATGCTTTTTTTTAAAGCACAGTTAGGTTTCTATTGCTCCCATTTACTTTGAACAATTTTCTGGGGTAGCCTTGTGATAATCAGAATGCACGGACTAATGGCATTTTACCTATACTTTGGTAATATCTCGTTTTCATTTGCATAAACCATGCAAACCCAACAAAATCCAAATATAGGGCAAGATAAATACAGTGTTAGCAATCGCTAGTATGACTTAAGTGCAGTAAGGGAATGCAGGTGATGATAGTTGATCAGATAGCTAAATAACAACAAATGGAAAGTATCTACAATATCAAAAAATGGGGACACATGTTTTCTCATTGAGATGACATTTTATGTATAGGAAATAGTAGTTTTTGGAAACTGCCCCGTTGGACCTCAAACCAACTTGCACCAGGTGCATTTTTTGTGGTTTACAACTGAAAAAAGTTTGACTTGTACATATATATTTGCTGAATAAAGTCTTCAGAAGTTACTGAGGTATAATCCTTGTAGCTTGTTCAAACTCTCCATGAAAAAGACTGAGATACAACTTGTAAGCAGAAAAACCCAAACCATGTTGTATAACTCGTTCATATTCTGCTAAGACCAGTTTTCTGTAAAGGAAAGGGGTGGTGTATTTGACAGGAGGTCTGACAGAAGGGGAGCTCTGAAACAAGTAGTTCTTCAGAATTGAATAGCAGACAGTTGGACACAAAGACTGTGCACAGAAAAACTTCTGCCAGACTCCTCTGTCTTACACATTGACACCTACTTGTAGCAATCAAGAGGAACAATTTAATTACTTAAAAGCTGTTAACAGTTCTTCTATACCATATCTGGTATATGCTAAACAGTTCATGACTGATCAGGCTGAAGGAGAGCCTCAGATCGGTAGGATGGTGTTTTCTTGATAGGCATGAAGCACATCTTCTGTGACTCCAAGACCAGATAAAAACCTTCTTTTAACAACACTGTCCCTGTTCACAGTGAGCAAGACCCTCCTCGCACCCCAAAATGTGGAACAGGATTAACTGTGGCACTCCTGATGGCCTGGAGTCCTGCTTTCAGCAGGAAGAGAAAAAGGGTGAAAGTCTGATCAGAATCTAATCATTAATTATCATCATCCCAGTAATTAGACTGAAGTGCTGCTGCTGGAGGATGATTATGGATTTGTAGACACCTCAGCTTCTCCTTTTAACCTTGTGAAAAAGCACCTTTTTATCTGGCTTTTCTTCTCCTGCTTTGTCACATATTTCTTTTCTTATGCATCAGAGGGGAAAAAAACCTGAAAAATGATTGAGCTCTACAAAATGGAATGAAATCCTGTCTTTAAATGCCAAGGGCTAGAGGATGGGGAGGGGAAGGAGCAAACTTCATCCTTCCCTCAGTATTCTGAGTATACAGAAGTCACCTAATAAATTAAATACTTTGCATTTCAGAAGTGACTGTTAGGGAGGGAGCAGGGTCAGTATCATACTATCTTTAGGAAAACCTGAAAGCACAGGAGAAAGAAATGTTCTACAAAGATGCTTCACATTTCAAGCCTTTGTACATCCAGTTTTGAGTGACTTCATAGCATTTTACTGTATTAGCACAATAAAACAAATTTTGATCATTCTATCGAAGAAATAGAAATAGTAAAAGAAGTTGTTACTTTTCAAATTATTTCTCTGTTATCTGTCATGGATGTCTTTAAATGAATATCCAGTTATTGGAAAAATAATGCAAAAATTGAAAATAGACATGAGTGTTCTTTTTTCTGCAAGCACTTGTTTTCTCAGCATGTTTCTACATATATGTTTCTTGGCATTAAATATACTGCCAAGGTAGCATTGACATCACCCAAAATGGCAAAGACAAATTCATTGCATAAATGAATGATGTTAGATGAGGGATATTTTTCTGTGAACAGGGGAAAAAAAAAAGCAAAGAAAAAAAAAAAAAAAGCAAAACAGGAAAGGGACAAAAAAAAAGAGAATGAGAAGAACAGTGCTTATAGAAGTCTGCAAACTCCATTGTATGTATAGCAAACACGTGCCTACCAGAAATAAGAAAAGCTCTTATTACCCCTCAGACAATTTGAAGTTAGAATTACTGCTTTCAAAAACCCATGTGGCTCCTGTTCATGGCTGGACGATAGCCCTTGGGCACTCAAAAAGTGGCAAGTTCCTGCTTTCTTCACAGAAACATGAGATTACAGTCTCATATGGTGATGTCATCTAGACTGTGAGCCATTCATACTGGGGGGATACTGAGCAACTGAGCAATATACTGATGGGCTTTGGGACTTACAGGGATTAGGAAAGTCTTTGTGTATTGTCCTTCTGTGATACAAACGAAACAAAATCCACCTTTCATGTGGAGAAGCAGAGCTGTGCATTTTAATTTCCTTCTGAAGAAGCAGGATGGAGATGAGATGAAATGGAATGAGATAATGGATCAAACTGCAGTATCTGCTCAACTGCTCTGTCAGCCACCAGTGAGAGCAGGAAACAAGCACCTTCAAAGGGAGCATCATTCCATTTAAAAATGCAAGACCTCTCTGGCCATGATGTCCCTTGGGGATGGCGGCTGGGCAGGACCCTTCAACACCTTTCGTAATAACCTGCGGGGCAGGACAGCATGCGCACCAGAACTTTGCAGATGGTACCACACTGATAACATGGTAGGGCAAGTACAGAGGGACCTTGGTAGGCTGGAGAAAAGGGCTACCAGAGGTATCCTGTGGTTCAGTGGCGACCAGTGCCTTGTCCAGCATCTCGGGCAGAAAAACCTGAGATTTAATACTGGCTAGGAGGTCGACAGGCTAAAGATTGGCTTTGCCGAAATATCGTATAATTGTAGCCTCGTTTGGGTCAGAAGGGACCTTAAAGATCAACTAGTTCCACCTCCCCTGCCATGGGCAAGGACACCTCCTACTACATCAGGTTGCTCAAAGCCCCGTCCAACTTGATCTTGAACACTTCCAGGGAGGGAGCATCTACAGCTTCTCTGGGCAACCTGTGCCAGTGTCTTGCCACCCTCACAGTCTAGAACTTTTTTCTTACGTCTAATCCTTAAAGTCTCTTTCATTTTGAAATCATTGCCCCTCATCTTACCAGTACACTTCCTGATAAGGAATTGTCTCATGCTATTTTTATTACTATCTCAAAGAGCAGTCAGGCTGTGGGAAAGGTTTTGGGGAAGAGAGTCCCATGCGAAATTCTGGATGAATTTTGCCTCATCCTACTGAGGCTGGTCTATGTTAAATACAAAAGCTACAGTATAATTTTCCAGGTGGTCTCTACCATCTGTCTTCTGGTTATTCACTTTAAATGTATAAATTTTATTGAATAGGTCACTTTGATTAGGTTCAAAAATAATTTGTGCCAGGAATGCTTACCAGAAAGTAAATGTCATTATCAATGTTTATCATCCCTGGGGTTTTTGTGTACATTGTATGACTATTTCTTGCAGAGACTGAAGGAACTGAAGCAGAGGGAGTTTGCTCGCAATGTAGCATCTAAGTCACGAAAAGATGAAAGGAAACAGGAAAAAGCCCTTCAACGTTTGCACAAGCTAGCTGAGCTACGGAAAGAGAGAACGTGGTAAGCACATCACTGCAGAAACATAAAATATACTTGAGTATAAGCCCTCTGCTGTCAGCTGGGGCTGTGGGACACAGGGCTGGTGGAGTCACTTGGTTGGACACCTCTTACACAGTTTTATGGCATTTTTGAAGCAGTATGTGTACAGTAATTTGATTCACACCATGTGAAGAAATGAATGTTTAACATTGCTTTTTCAGTGGAGCTAAAATGACACGTACTTTGAATTTTAAAAAATTACGTGTTTCATATATATTGCATAAAACCAGGCATATTGGTTTGAAAGCTGAGTAAACTAGGTCATGCGTTTGAAGGCTGACACTACTTCACTGATGAGGTGAGGAGTGCAGTCTGTCTTTCTAGGATGTAACAGATCTCCATGATTTATTTTTCAAACTGCTTGTCTGGGAAAGCATCCAAAATCTAGTTTAAATTTCAATAACTGGATTTTTTACATTAAAAGGTAAGTGCTCATTTTCCCCAGCTCAACAGAATGTTTACCCCTCCTCGCTACTCATGCCTCTTAGTATTGAATCTAGGCATACTACTGAAGTTAAGATTGAGCTTGCTAGTTGTTACTATTCTTACTTAAATACAGCACAGTTATGACACTGACAAGCCACTGAAAATACATGTACAAACACTTCTCAGTGGAACATTTGTGGGGGGGAGCAAATCCAGTAGATGCTCAAATTCACGTGTTTTTTTTTTATCTGGAGAATTTATCTCATAAGTTAAGAATTGCTGTTTACTACTACTTTGTATCCTTAGAAACATGATATAT
This sequence comes from Chloroceryle amazona, assembly GCA_027560015.1. Taxonomy (NCBI): domain Eukaryota; kingdom Metazoa; phylum Chordata; class Aves; order Coraciiformes; family Cerylidae; genus Chloroceryle; species Chloroceryle amazona. The sequence goes on from JANHFX010008693.1 coordinate 138,969, forward strand.
ACAAACAGATGGTTTTAACCTGATAGTTTCTAGTTTGGTTTTGTAGAAGTCACCATTTTATTCTGTTAAAGAAAGACTTTGTGTGGAATTTTTAATACATGTTTTCAATTTATGAAGAACTGGATAAGACAGGAATTCTCATGAGGAAGTCCTTTCTCATAAAACTTCTATCTTAATTTCTAGGCCAAATAGATTAAATTTGTCATTCTTTATTTCAGCAATTCTTGGGCTCGTAAATGACACTTGCGCGTTTTTCCTGTGACCCATCATCTAGCATTATCTGCACCGTAACAAAGAATAATTTGGTTGAAGAAAAAAAAAAATAAATTGTTTGAACATAGGTCCATTACTCCCAGTTCTGAGCAGTTCCTGTGGATCCTGGAAACTTGGCAGCTTAAACAGTTCTTGCTCTTCTCTTTGCTTCCCTATTAAGTCAGATAGAACAGATGGGAAGAGGACGTGAAATGAAGAACAGAAGTAGACAGTGATAAATTTTTTCTTAAGAGGGATGAATCACTTACTGCACTACTGTCAGCTGAAATACTTGCCCCAATATTATTTTTCCATGAAAGAAATTGCTGAGATGGCGATGGTTCAGGCGGTGAACACAAATAAGATGGGAGCTGTCGGGTGATTGCCCGTGGGCAGAGCAGCAGTCACTGGGATGATGACTAAGAGGGAGGTGATCTATGAGACGCTCTCTCTTTTACTATATTTTGTAGCACAAAGGAGTGTAAAGCCTCTGCTATTTGTAGTAGTAGTGTTGCAACCTTGATGGTCTACTGAGAGAAGCAAGGTTTCTAGGGAGAGATACAATCTCTTATTAAGCCAGCCGGTTTATGTAGGAAAAGTGAACTATCTTGTAGGAATATGAGCCCTTCAGCTGATAACTTCACATAACGGAGCTGGGGACACAATATTTATTCATTATTATTTTTAACTAGTCAACTAATCTTAGTATAAAATATGGTGTTTCTTCATTTTCTAAATCTGTGTGTCCACAGATTATTCTGCTTTCCTTAAAAAAGAAAAATCTCGTAGATACCAGTGTAACACTGTATTTCTGTCTGAAGTTCTCTGAAAGGTACTGACTACAAGTTCTATTTTCCTTCCTAGTGCTCCTGGAAGCGGCCCTATGTTCAAATCCACCACAGTGACTGTGAGGGATCATTGCAATGATATCCCACAAAGTGCTGCTGTAGATTCTGACAACAAACAAGATTTCAGCAGTACGTTAATGCATGATGCTCAGAATTGTAAAGACGTTGCTTCCGTTATTTCTTCTGCTCCTGGAAGTACAGGTAGTAATAAATCTGACCCTAACAAATGCAGAGATAAAGTTCAAGGAACTCAAGGGCATAGAGTTGGATTCTCTTTTGCTTTTCCTAAGAAAGCAGCAGTCAAATTGGAGTCTTCAGCTGCTGTTTTCTATGAATACAATGATGAAACATCTGTGGAGCATGGATTTAGCAGAAGAAGTAGGTTTCTTCCAGGAGCATGTAACCTTCAGTCTCCTTCAGCAGCGGAAATAGTCCTGTGCCCTGAGGAGAAATATAACATTTTTCAGCCACTGGTAGAAAAATGCATAGACACAGCAGAAGCTCCTGAAGCTCAGGAGTCAAAAGAGCTATCCAGTGAAGAAAGCAGAGTGCTGAGTCCTGTATTAAGTCCTGCTGTGATGCACTCAAAGCAACTGGTGTCCTCGGACATGGATGGCTGTGGTATTGGTGTGAGTGCAGCAGATTTACTGGACCAAGCCCTGCCAGCAGTTGTAGACAGTGCTCAGGTCCCGTCCCTGGACTGCAGCAGTTACGAGCTGCAGGCAAACAGGGCTGTCATGCAGGTGGTGGTGGAGGATTGTTTATCTCTGCAGGATGTTGTGGAGGATAACGATAAAGGCAGGAACAGTGATTCATCCACAACTGAAACTGAAATAAAAAAGCTGGGGGCAGATGCATTAGTTCCATCACCACCTGAAGAAGGTAATAGTGGAGCCCCACAAAGCAAACTGGACACACGCAAGAGACCTTGTGAACCCTTTGTTCCTGTTCTTAGCAAACGTGGGTCAAATATTCTTCAGTGGCCATCAGAAATGTTAATTTACACAAATACAGACCCATCGATTTCTTACAGCTGTAATCCTCTATATTTTGATTTCAAGTCATCAAGAGCAAGTGACAGCCAAGAAAAGCCCAAGCATCAGCCAAACATACCTCATTTGAACCATAAAACTGAACCCAACCATAGTGTAGTCTTGGATATTACAAATAAACCTACTTCAGAGTGTGGTGATGATGAAACAGAAATGAATAACAATATGCGCAACTATACAGTACCCCTTACAAGTGATGTTTCCCTCTTCAGAAGTTGTGATCTTGCAAAAAATCAAAATAAAGTGCCCTTGGATGAGTCATTCAGGATTAGAAAAATAAAAAAGTATCACATTTCTAAAAATCAGTTACGACAAAACACTGTGATAGATGAGAAATATGAGAAAGTTTGGACTAAAACAAGCCATGAAAAATGGCTTCACAAAAGTAGGAAATGGAAAAGGAGAAGAAAATTATGTCATTGTCATCATCATCACTGTGGGGTCACAGCAGTGGCAGAAATGGAGGTGTCATCAGTGACTGAAAAAGAAATTGGTTACAGAGATGAAAATAAATATCAGCACCTCCAAAATAATCTGGAGAAGTGCAGACATGATGTGGGGAATCTCTGGTTAGCTACCAGTGAGATGCAGCAGTCACATCAAAATCTTGGCATTGAAAATGGTCATAAGAGGGTCATGTCTGCATCAGATCACATCCATGGGGACAGAGGCTGGTGTGACATTTGGACTGCAAAAAATAGCGGCAAACACCATGGTTGTAAACGACCGCGCAGAAAGAGCAAAGCAAACTCTCAGAGACAGGCAAAGCAGTTGGCTTCAAGTTCCAGGAGGCACAGCTTAAGGTACTCTAAACTATGTTGTAGCTGGAAAGTCAGGAGGTCAAGCTGTAGCCCAGAGCATAAATGGCTAGGACACTGCAGTGAGGAGAAGAGTACGAGTCAAAACCAGTCCATAAAGAGAGCTTACAATGTTCTGACAGAGGAACCTGAAAAATTCCACTGCAAGCGGAGACAGCACACCTATTTCTCTTCCTCAGATGACAGCTCATATGGCCAGACGTTATCAGCAGAGAACTATCTAAAGCAAGCACGTACACATCACAAGGCAAAAGGGAAACGCAGGAGAAGGAAAACTAGAACCCACCATGTATTCCTCCACAGGAATGCAAGAAGAGAGACCTCCAGGCCTTCCAAAGAGAATTCTTCAAATCCTACATTAAATATTTTGGGGAACTTGCTGACTCAAGACGGTCTAGAGGAAACTAATGTAGATCCCCAAGCTAATGATGCAAAAGACACAGATGAAACAATGCAGCTGGAGGAAAGCAGGTCACCTCTAGAAACTGATAGCTCACTTGTGATGGAAAATGACAAACTGATGGCACATGCAGTGCTGGAGAGCTCTCCGAGTACATCTTCTTATGTCGTTGCAGGTTCTGTTGCTTCTGTTCCTGAGCACAGTGCTGCAGCATCTGCTGGCACACAGGGTGTTCCGCAGGATGAAAAGAAAAAAGAAAATGTCAGCAGTCATGAAAGTCAAGCTCATTACAAAGCTCCCCTCCCCAACAGACATTTGGAGCAAGCTCCTCCTAAATCCTATCTTTGCCATTATGAATTGGCCGATTCTCTGCCACATGAGAAAATACATGAGGTGACTGGTGAATGGGTACAGTGTAATCCTGGCATATTTAGCAGCCCACCACCCTTGTCATTCAAAGAAGCACATGTAAACAGTCACACCTTTTTAACTACTGAACAGTTAATAGCCCCCTTTGCCTTGCCTGATCAAACTTTGATATTCCCTCCAGATAACCATGAAAAATTCAAAGATCTCCCATCCGAGGTTTATCAACCCGTCATGCCACAAAACATGCTGGCCAACAAAGTGAAGTTCACCTTCCCTCCCCCAGCTATCCAGTCCCCGAGCTCCCCACTGCAGCCCTTGCCCTTGCAGTCGCCGTTGTGTTCTACCTCCGTTACCACCATCCATCACACCATCCTACAGCAGCATGCAGCTGCTGCTGCCAGTGCACTGAAAGTTCTCCAGCCCCACCAGCAGTTCCTCTCACAGGTCCCAGCTCTTTCCAGAGCTCCTTTACCTCATCTACCAGTAGGACCAAGGCTTTGCCCAGGGGCACATGCAGCTTTTGTTGCCCCGCCACATTTGTCGCCACTGCTGCCGCCCTCGGTCCTGCACCCAACCCAGCTGGCGTTTCCGCCGCTGCCACACACCGTCTTCCCTTCCCTACTATCCCCACACCCGGCCATCATCCCCCTGCAGCCCCTCTTTTAGGGCAGGTTCTCGGGGATAGGGGAAGGAGCCTTCAGCTAAATGGTCCTGCTGTTTCTACAGTCCCCTCAGCCTTGCAGAACGGTTCTGTGAAATAAACCAGTTAAAATTCCGCATTCCTTGTGAAGCATTTAGTGTAAGTATAATGATGCAAACATTCATGGAAAGTTCAGACCTATACTCTAACTAAAGCACTGAATAGTCTAATACTGATATGAACTCTCCCTATAGATAAGTGAAAATCACGTCTTAGAATATGTATAATGTATATAAAATATATTTATAGTTCTATAACTTATGTTGTAAAGTATTAACTTTTTTTTAATCTTTGTGTATTTGCACCTATTTAATGTTTAGACAAAGCTGATGCACTATGTTTTGTACTATGTTCTCTGAAACTGTAAATCTAGTGACAAACTATCGCAATAAATTTTTGTTAACTATTTAAGTATATCAAAAATCTTTCATTACAAGCCTCATGGATGTTGTTCTTCCATGTTCTTCTGCAGGGGAATAGCATCCTCTACCCCTGCTATGTTTGGATTGTCAGGTTTCCTATACATTGGTGATTTATCATGGAGGCTGAGAGGCTAACAACTTGAGGGCAGCTGTCTTACCGAGCAAGAGAGAAAGGGTAATAGATCTGTTTCTCTTAGAGGTTTGATGTCACCGTGACAAATTTTGCCTCTTGGTAGCATGTGCACAAACTGCAGACTGTTGGAGATAATCCCTTTTATACTAAACCACAAAAAGACAATGTAGCAAAAATAATATCAGTGATGGGGGAGGGAAGGACCTCAAGGGAATACTGCTTTATAGTGAAAAGGTAGAGCACAGGGAAGGCCTCAGTTCCCCCAAGGGAACTATCTCCAATGGCACACAGCTCTTGGTGGGGGAAGGGTCTGTCAGAGCCAAGGCCCTCTCTGCCTGTGCTGTGTGTGAAGAGGGCAAGAGCATGTGAGTGAAGCGGAGGTCAGGAACAGCTTCACAAGGGGAACCTGTCAGGGTTTGATTCAAATTCTCACCTCATGTCACCTGTCTCTTGCCCACAGCATTTTGGTAAAGAAAGAGAATAAAATAGAATAGAAATTAGTAGTAATACTAATGTACTGCCATTATTTCTAACTGTATTTCAGAGGCTTTTCCCTACCTCTGCAACCTTTTTATTGCTGTTGAGCCTCACCCAGCTTTAGCCCAGGAAATCTTGTTCACTGTAGTATGAGATATAGCAGGCCCACATCTGCGATGGTTCAGAATGAAACCAGAAGTGATTCTGCGGTAGAACCATCTCTTTGAGTTAAAATTAAGTGTTACCAGATGAGTGAAGCTAAGGATTTGCAGCATTACTGTTAGTGCTAGAAGTAGGCCCTCTATAATTAAAGGTAGGTGCTAGCTCTCCAATTAATTACTACTTTTCACCTTTCTGTATAGTATAATAAAGATATATACCATTGAACTGAAAGAATAGTAATTTTTGAATCTTATTACTATACATTACATATTAATAAATATTATCAATTATTATCGATATTATCCATTTGAAAAGTAATACTATCTCCTAAAACATGTATATCTGATTATTATTTCTGCACCTATAGCATTAGAACTTACCTCTATCAATATTGCAAGCTTTAGTATAATATTACATTAAAACCATACCAAACAGCATCTGCTGATTACAGTGTCAGCTACTCAAGGGATGTGAGTTTTCCTTGTTGTGCAGTTACAAAGGGCTAAACTTAGTTAATAAGCAAAAAGCCACTAAGAAGGTCAGGTTCTGGAGAGCAGCACTGAACCCCTGTCTGAGGCTGTGCTGCAGAGTGGGATGTTGCCAAGCATCTGGCCCTGTAATGCCATAAAGAAGGTACATTTTCACTAGTTGCAATTTCAGGTGAATGCCCATTTCTGTTTTGTCTGGTTCCTGAAACATATAGTGTAGAAGTGAGTTTATACCTCTTTATTTCGAGAGTATGTGTACATAACCTGTATGTCTTTGCTACCTCTGGTAAAATGCAGGTGCCAAGCGGGCACTAAGCATGGATATGATTGAACTTGATCATAACCATACAGTTTTATCTGGCAGGAGATTAAAAATTACTAATCTCAGTTTTTCATTTGCAAGAATCATTGAAAAATCGCACTTAGAAGTCCACGTTATTTTAACAAAGTCTCTAAACAACTTTGAACATTATTATTTTTCTAACAATTGAAATTATTTTTTTTTCTCTTTTAAGTTGTGAAACAGTTTTAAGGCATTGCACAATTATTATCTACTGTAATTGCTTTTCAATGGTGTATAAACTACTTACAATAAAAGTCTAATAACCATCAAATTTAATAATTTTCTAATATGCTATTGCCTTTAGTGCTAGAACTGTTTGTATATGTGACTTCATATGTAAAAGCAAAACCAGTATAAAAATAAATCACAAGTTAGTTTAAAATTGAACATGCTAAATTAAATGACATAATAAAATACTCTTTTGACTTTCTCTTTTATTATTAAATATATAACATAGAGTAAGCTATATAGGGATATACAGGAGTAGTTCTTTTTCATGTTTTATCTGGTATTTTAGATTAAACACATATTTGTATTCTGTAACTTGATAGTCTAATTTATAAGTAAAAATACTTATGCAAATACTAAATACCTGAATGTATATAATTCTAAATAAAATCCACCAAATTTGTTAAATCTAGTTAATTTACATTTGAATTTTCAAATTTACAGAAATCTAGTGTGTATATGTTTCGGAGCAGTTTTCCAATTATTGGGCCGTCTTCCCAGTGCAAACAGTAGAAGCAATACACCTGAATTGCAAGAATTAAATCTTCAGACCTAAACCTAAATGAGGTTATAGATTTTGTTAGGTGATTTCCCAGAACAATGCTGCAGAGAAATGCTCGAAAAGTGAATCTCTTGCACTGAGATAAGAAGAGTCTCTTTTCGTTGGTCCTTGGAAAAATGCAGTTTGTCCAGACTGTGACCTTCTTGGGGACAGACCGTTTTTCAGGTAATGTGAGCTGTAGAGTAATGGTCTAGAGGAGCTTTTGGGCTTTACAGTGCATAACCGATGGGCAGGGTGGAGTGATCAGACTTTTCTGTCTTGTTTGTAAGTACACAGAATTTTTTTATTGCTACCAATACATGTGAAGAATCAAATTGTTTATTTGGTTTCCTTCACAAGCTAGAAGCTATGCAAGCTTTTAATTGCTGGGAAGAAATCACCAGATTTCTGGTTCTACAGGAGTGAGCTATGGGTAGTCACGGACATAGAAACTGCTGATGACAAACACCGGTAAAAGAAATACTTTTTACAGATTACTATTGTGAAACTTTTTATCATTTGGTGTAATCAAACAACGATTAGATAATTGTGAAACAAAATCTTCTTTACTTGCAGTGTTAGCTTTTTGTTCATTAATAAGCTTTTACACTTAAAAACTCATTTGGATATGGTATTCACTTGAAGCTTTAAGAGGTTGTTGGAACATCCATTCATCTTTAATATATATATTAAAATTTGACTGTATATTAATATATACACGATAATATGCTTCTTATACAACACATAACATGGCTACAATTTTTCTGTCAAGTTCATCTTCTATAAATGTGTATTTCTCAAAATACATGTTTTGCATTATGGTCGTGTTTACTTTATATGCTGCATTTAAAGTATAGTTTTAAGTATATTTGGAGATACTCTTAATTGGTGTAAATTAGTTTACAATTTCTGACTTGGGTCATTTGTACCACCTGAAAATCACTCCTGTTGCAGTGGTTTTTTAACGATTTTGTTAACTTTACCAGATTAAGGCAATACCTTATGACCATGTGGATGTATTTTGAAGACTGTAAATAAGATGGTAAATTTTAATCTGCTGCCTATTTTACCACGGTGCTCATACTCTCTACATGTTCTAAAGATACATGCACTTTCTGATTTCCATTACTGTCCATTGCCTGAAGACTCGTATATATGTAGCAGTGAACACAGTTATGCAATATTCCTACCAGCTGTAAAATTTTACAAAGCTCTATGAACTCTATTGAAAGTAAAGACATTTTTACTGGATAAAGATAATTTGATACGTTTAAATTAACATGGCTTGCCACCTAAATGTGTATGTTGTTTTATAGATCGTTTTGATTTAATGTTTGCAGCAGGCGTGGTTTTGTATGTTATTTTATACCCTTCCTTCTCCCCTTTACTTCAAGAACAATAGAAAGTTTTCTCTTTTTCTGTTGTCTGTGAATAAGATTATCAGAGTTTATTAGAATTTATATATTTATGAATGTGAACCAGGTTTTTTTATTACTTCTAACTGCAAATATTAATGTACTGACTTGAAGAATTATAAGACTTCTTATTTGCTTCAAGCTTCTGTTTTATTTTATGGGTTTTTTAAAAGCTTGGGAGAATTTCTACCCTGAGTCTGAATTTTCACCTGTTGGTGAAATTCTGAAACCAATGAAGTCTAAGGAAAATTTGCCGTTCATATTACTGAGGATTTATTTTTACCTGAGGCATTATTGCTCTTTATTTATTAAAACTCCCTAATATTTGCTGCTTTCAGTTGAATAATAATTTCATAAGGTATGATGAGGAGCACAATCCATTAAAGAAAAGTTAATCTTTTTTAATCAATGTTTTACCTCCTTTGTTGTAAGGGTATTTATGTAATTAATGACCGTAAAGGTGTATCTTTAAAATTTCTGTTCTGTCTCATCATTGCTTTAAAACACATACATGGACCTTCTATTCTGATACAAATCAAAAAACAGTTCGTGGAAATATTGGGGTTTCTGCCTGTACAGGTGCATTTTGAAGTTTAGTAAGTAGGACTACATTCATACAATAGTTGTTAAAAAATGTATCAGTATACTTTATTTTTGCTGGGGTAAGATCGAAATGTGCAAGCCTATATAGAGAAAAGCATAATAATTAAGAAGCTTCAAATGTGAATACACAATGTTTATAGTATTATTTATGTGAATTAAAGGAGGTTACTGTTAAATCAGCAGTGGTGTTGGTTTGCTATGGATGGGATTTTTAAAGAGAGACTTTTTTTTTACTTTTTTTTTTTTTTTTTTTTGTTCCCCTCAAAAGAAGCTCAAAAACCAGGAAAATACTTTTGAAAATACACAGTTTTAAATCATCTGTAGGTAGTACCTGTGGACCTCTCTTATGGATGAGAAGCGGCAAGTAAGTATTGCACAATCTAAATGCTACATGTTATAAACAAACATTTTGCATTTCTAGTGCAGTCTTATCTTGATTTAGTGCAGTGAAATCTGGAGGAAAAATTAGGGTAAAACATAGAAAGTTCTACTTCAAAAGGTCAAGATCCTCTTCCTTAATCAGTGAACCATTTAAATTAGTAATTTTGCACTGCTGTGAATATAGGGAAAGTGAAGCCCTGCTCAGGTCCAAATTTTTTCTTGCAATGCAGCCTAACTAATTTGACTCAAAACCTTCTTGCATGTAACAGACTTTTATGTCACTCGAGTGATGGTAAAAATGACAGCAAAATCTAGACTCTTCTCTCATGTTGATAATGCCTGTTGATATAAAGAGGAGGCAATTTCTGTAAGATGTGCTGAAAGGAGGAAATGTGAATATCTAAATAATACTTTTGACTTGTGGAATTGTAATTGGAAATAAAAGTTTAATGAATTTTAATGTTTATACATATACAGATGTGTATGTGTGTGTTGGCATGCATGTACCAGGTTACCGGTTCTTTTTTTTCTGTAGATGTAATTTTGCACCTGTAATTAAGTAGTGGTAAGAGTAGCTTGTTTGAAATGTACATACGTAGTAGAAGAGATTTTTTCATTCTCCAGAAGCAGAATTAATAAGGAAGGTCTTTTCTTCTAGCACCACCTTTTTTTACCCAGAAATGTGTTCAGAGGAACATGTGGGAGGATTAAACGTGTTCTTCCCATCAGATAGTAAGTGGAAGGAATATAACAAACACCGGTCATTTATTTTTTCTGTTCTTACCTACTTCAGAATGAATTACAGCCAGTCTAAAAGAAGTGCATGAGTAGAAACTCTAGGGCAAAGTGGTTTAAGTGAATAAGGCATTTAAAAAAACGAGGTGCTTTCCTGTCTCATTAGATGCCCATCAGCTCTAGACCTGCTGAGTTCTCTGCACTGCAGACTTGGCTGTAAGAACTCTCGGAAGAAATTGGCCACTGATTGGGGTAGGCAAGTTAAGTGAATTATGCTTCACTTCTAGAGAAGGTGATCATTTTATCTGTGCATGGCCAACTAGCTGTCTGACAGCTTTATGTTTGGTTAGCAGCAGGAGTCAGGTCTCCAAATAGTTTTCCTTGGGTCTGTTGGATGTAGGCGCAGTTGCCCACCCATGGCAGAGATCAGCCAGGACTCTGTTCGTGTGATGGAACTAGGTCTCGCTTGGAGCCATAAGAGGAAGTCTAATCTAGGATACGGGGTATGTTGTGGTTTATTTTCCACAAAATTATATAGGAAATAAATATGTTATTGGCTAATAAAAAAAGCAAAACTCTATTCAGGTTGTAAAAATCAGTGTAAATAGAACCTAAGTGTTGGGGTAAGATAATGTCGATCACAAAGCTATCACGAGGGAATTCTCAGAAGTAAGAAATATATAATGAAGAACACATGCAATATAAAATATCCTTCGATATATAATATGTATATATACCAGTTCTCTGAGTCACCAGTCCAGTACTGGGAGTGTGGCTGTATTGTGGGTAGCGGGTTATTGAGGGAGTCAGGGACGTTTGTGACAGAGAGCGGTATGCAGAGGGGTAGCAGTCATTGCTACTCTGAAGAAGGTCTTGAAGGACAGTAGAAAATGGTTTTAGGGGAAAACATGCAGGTGCTTTTAGAGGCAAAAAAAAAAAGGTGTGTGGGGGAGGAGATTGAACCTGTCACTGCTGCAACAGTTTTTAAAGAGAGCTTTGATAGTACAAGCCTGCATACAGTAGTGCTAATTAATCTCTAGAAGTCTGTCCTCCTTCCCCCATTTTATTCAGTTCTCCTTGGGGGTACTTTTACTTTTTAACCCCTGGATACCAAGTTATGAGATTTCCTGACCCAGTATTCTGTGGCCTTACCATGATGAGCAGTGGGATGGATGAATCCGGCAGTAGCACAGGGACTAATGACCTGGAAAGGCTGAAGGAGCAAACACCTACTAGGGCGCATTTTACAGAGGACAAAGTTGTACAGAAGCATGAATGGAGACCACTGTAGCTGCATGTCTAGGAGGTTTTATTTGAGATTTAAATGTTTTAGACTTTTTTTTCTGGTGTGTTGCAGCGTGATGCACAGTACGAAAGCTGCTACTTCCCATCGTTTTTCATTATCACGCAGGGTTGTGAAACTTAACATAGCTGATAGATGCCATTTGACACATCACAAGCAGATGCATCAGCAGAAACATCTAAATATGATACAATTTTCTCAAATGCTGCAGTTACAAAAATATCCTTCTTTGTAAGATATTTTTAAAATAAAACTATATGCATTTTGATGACAGTGCAGAGACTCTTTTCCAGGGAGCATTGATACTTGGGGAGCCATCAGAGGGATTACAATATTCCCTTACAGTGGAAAGAAGTAGTGGAGGGCTAAGCAGATACTGCCAACCACAGAAGTTGGGGTTTTTCTGAAACATTTTATATCATTTTAGCAACAGGAAAGTAACATCCTGGTGGTCATCAGGGTTTCTTTGTCTGTGACTGTTCAGCAGACAGCGGTCTGCAATTTAGTGGCCTTGTAGATGGAGAAAGCTTCTCAGAATAACTGGCAGGCTTTCTTTTCATCTTTTAAATCCATAATGCATGTATATACATATTGTTAATAATTCATAATAATGGAGAGCTCTTGCCCAAGAGCACATTCCCCTATCACAGAAAATAAACTGTTTAATGATGTCTAGGATGAAAATCAGAGGCTGGCTCTAAATCCAGCTATTATAGAACAGTACTAGACATGCAGTGCACCCTTCCATAAACAAATAAATTCATTACAGTTTAATAACTGGAAATAAAAAATGTAAGGTAATTTAAATAATGTGCAAAATAGATCGGTGTTTTATCCTAAAGCTATAATGCCAAGTACTTGCATTATCAGGAACTCTTGATAGCCTTCAAGACTTGGCCCTAGTGGAGGTGAGTGGTAAGGCTGAACTTCAATTTTGTCATCTTGACCAAAATTTATAGGGAGGCAAAATTTAGTTTTGTGGTAGTACTTGTCTGATCCTCGGCATTAGATGGATAAGAGCTGGTGATTGCTCAGTTGGGTGCTGGGTCACTCTGTAGGTTTAGGTTACAGGACAGGATGGAGAGTGGCTTCTGAGATTGGAGACCAGAGGAAAAGATCCACAGGAAGTCACCACCATGGAAGAAAACCAAGGTATGGAGATGTCTCTGTTGCATTGTAGAGGTGGGAAAAATGGTGAGGAATGGAAGTGGGACCTTATAGACTCAATCTTCCAATAGTCTTGCAGAGAAATGTTGCAAGTTTTCTGTACCTTCTGAGTGATAGCTAATTTTATCAGCTTATGTTTTTACATAAAATATAAGATGGTATTTCTTTCCCGCTTAGAACTAGGTAATAATGGAAGAGTCATTAGTGACTGAAATTTTGGTTTTCAAACCCCAGCAATTGAAATCTTCCTCACAACAGTGAGAACTCGCTCTGCTGGGTAATGCTATGTTCTACTGGTGTTCTTCCAGTGAGTGCTCCGTTACAGCAGATTGCTTTCAGTCCTCAGAAAACAAACGTATCGTGGTACCAGGTGGTCCAAGATGTTTTATGTTTTACATAGGTTCCATTTTTCCAATAGGTTCATGTGTCTACGAAACACACAAACCATTACAGTTTAGCATTGTGCCCAACTATTTTTCATCATGATTTAGTTATAAATATTTATGTTTGCTCCATGATAATTCAGCTTCAAATAATTTTTTTTGTCCTCTTAAATGATTACTCCTTTTCCTTTCACAGAGTTATTATATCCATCTTACCCTGGAACTGAATAATTCCTGTAAGTGATATGCAACTCTCTTACTATGTGATCACATGATACTAAGATAGGGGTCTTTAGGTTTTCAGTATTCTATGAAAGTAGTATTAAGAAGGTGCTGATTTAACTTGAAACCTCCGTGTCCTCACCTTCAACATCTGTATTTGGCTGAGCTGCTCTGAATATGTTCTATATTGTAGCCTGAACCAGTCTTTCAAATATGTTTCTTGTTCTATGAAGACTTAGCTCAGAAATCTCAAGCCAATGTCTGCATTTGGTATTTAGGATATTCACGGCCAACTTTGGAACTGGGCCTATTTTTGGCAGCTTTGTGGATGTAGTGGGAATTATCTGAAGCCATTCAATGCTTCTGGATACTCTTTTTGACTCTCTGTAGGAACTGGCTGGAATTTTCTCTTTCACAAGCCCATCACACTGATCATCAGCTTCACAGACTCAGCCATTTCCTTGGAGTTTTAGCATACCATATTTGTGTACTAACAACCATAAGTGGGATCTCATCCAAGTTATTTTCTTGGAAAATCTCACCATATTGGATTTTTATTAGAGTAACTGAATTTAGTCATTTTAGAAACACTGTCTATATTGTTTTTATTTGAAAGTCTATTCAATCATTTGAACATTCATTCTCCTTTTGCAAGAAAGGAAAATTTTGAGATCGGGCCTTCTCTTGCTGAGAAATTTTATATTCCATATTTTTTTTTTCTTTCAGGTCTTCCAGAAATTTTAATATACTTCCTCTGTTATGTAATAAGAGAATGACTATATTTCCCAAGAGATGCCTTTTCAGGAGGAAAACAAAACGAAAACCAACCAAACAAAAACAAACCAACAAACAAACAAAAAAACCAAACCAAAACAAAAAAACAACAACAAACCAAAACAAACAAAAAAACACACACACAAAACCCACAACCACTGAACTTCGCTTCTTTTTGGTTTTAAATATAATTCTTGTTTCTTTTCAGCTCTGTGTCTTGTGATGCTCATTGTCAGATTAGTGTCAGATTAAAACTGTGAACTGGTCCTGAGCTGTCAAAAAGGAAGATTAAAAACGCACCTTTCTTTCTGGGGATTCGTTTTGCATTGCAAAATGAAGGGGAAGAAAAAGAAACCCTTTCCTGCTTACCATTGGCATACATCTGAGGCTTGCTGTATGTGGCATTCTGGTTATGTTTTGGGGTTAGGAAGGAATTTCTGTCAGACAGCCCATGATATTCACACTAGAACATATGCAGGATCGTCAAATGGCTATTATATTGTGAGGAGCAGAATGTACTTGAAGACAAAAATAGAGTCCTAGATGTGCTTTTTGTCTCAGTCACAAACATGGTGTGCGATTTAGGATAGAAATAATTTCTCTTTGCTTCCTTTAGGAGACTAGAACAATTGCAGTTGCCTTCTAATATAGTGGGTGGACTTACGTTCTAGTACAGTTGATCAGGAGATTAAATGTTTTATTAGCATCTAAGTTTCATGAAGTTTTCAGCTAGGAAAACAGAATGGTAAAATATTTTTAATACTAACAAGTTCACTCTGTATTTCTTTCAGAAACTATTTTGGAAAAATTTACAATGCAAATCCTTAGTGTATTTTTACACAAATTGAAATAATTTCTGAAAAAAATACAGAGAATAACCCTTGTAATGGAAGTGTTCTGCAACAGCTTCATTTGGGCCCACATTCTAATGACACCATAAACACTGGCCAAGGTCCATAAACGTTGCAGAGGTTTGGAGGAACAGTGTTCACCAGTGCCACTAATTCAACTTTAAATCCATTTTTCAGAACCTGGATCCTAGTCTCTGCTCAGTCTGAGTAATAAAGTGCATAGAAGGGAAATGATGCACGTGAGAAAGTGCTTCTCATTTCATGGGGCTTGAAGAATGATCCAGGACCATATATTTCTCTAGTGTTTCAGTTAGTATATAAATGATTCAGCCATCATTTTGGCTGTGCATTTATTACAGAAAGTGCTTGATTTTGATCTAATATGTATTCTGAAGACATTTAACGCCATTTTTTACAGGGTTTTTTTAAGTAAGAGCCTGTTCCACACTCACTAACTGTAAATAACTCTCTTTTCTGTATATGGATATCTCACCATATCTTACATTTGGGTCATTTTTTTTCTAAATCGAGCAAGAAAAACTGATGTGGGACAACAACCTGGAAAAAAACAGTAAAATCAAACAGCAGATCCCTGTGAATATATGATAGGTATGTATACTTTAATGAGAAAACGAACATGGAAAAACCTGTTCTTAAATTACATCTGGACTTGCTTAGTAGAAATTAAAAAATATGATGAATTATCCATTAATCCCAAATTCTATTTAGCAAGACAATAAAATAAAATACAAAAAAAAGAACCCAAACCAACCCACAAAACAAACAAAAAAACCTCAACCAACCAACCAAAAAAAACACTAAGAGAAGCTGCCTTGCAGGTAATAGACAGGCAGAATTTTTAAGCAGAGAGTTTCCTTTCACTGTGATATAATAAAATAAATGGGCTTGCAAATGTTGAAATGTTGCTGGATTCTGAAACCAACTGGTTCAGTGCAAGGCTCTTGTACTGTCCCAGAAAAGGTGGGTTTGTGCAAAGAGGGAAGGAATGGTCCTCAGGTTGTTCAAAATTCAAAACTGAGCCTGGCATTTGCTTATGAAAGTGTGAACTGGTGTAAGCTGGGTCTGTGCAAGGCAATAGAGTGACACCTGTAATCAGCCACCATCCAGTGCTCTGTACCTGTCCAAGGCACACCTACATTAACCAGTAAGAGGCAGCCAAAATCCCAAAGACTTTAGAATATGCAGAAATAGTTATTTGATTATGTGATTTACTTTTTATAAAAAAAAAAACAAAATGAACACCAGAAAACCTCACCAAAAAACTCACACCACAACCAAAAAACCATGGGAAAACAAAAAAAAAACCAAACCAAAAACCATCAAAAGGTGTTGTAAAACCAGCATCACGTGGTAAGTCAGTAGTTCTAAAAAGCACAGTAATCGGATTTTTGTTTTTAAAGAAAGCTCAATATTTATGGGTAAGCTTATGGATGCTTGAATCAGTAGGGGACTAAAGTCATTATCCCATAGCTCATTTTCAGTCTTGGGTCTTTTTTTTTGTGCACTATGGGGAAGGATGGGCTGACAAAAGATTTTCAGAGATACTGTGTTGAATTTTGCTGCTGAACAGGCAATATGTTCAGCATGTTGGACACATCTGATTTTCTGAAATATCAGTTACTAATTTTTTGTATGTCCACAACTTTTTTTTCCCCTCAACTTGTTTTTTGGTCTAGTAAAAATAAAGTACTTTAACTTTTGTTTTGTTTTGTTTTCTTTTGTTTTGTTTTGTTTACAGTGAACATGATAACCAGCATTTTTTTCTTCTTCTGCAATAGGTCATTGCTATGTAGAAATTCCTTTCAGGTTGAAAAATAATAACCAAAACTGTATATACATTTGTATCGGGTTATATTGTAAGAAAGTGAAAGTATGTTCAATTACGTGATGTATAATTTCACTTTACCTTGCAGTCCCAGGTGAGTCCTGTGTGATGGGATGGATGCAGTTCATGTAGTTACCATAGGAAGCTTCTAAACAGAAAAGAATATGTTCCAGTTTAATGAAATATCTTTTGATGCCACTACCTAATTACTTTTAGGTACAATATTTAAAAGGCAAATATTTGGAAATAAGCGTTGTCCAGAAAAGTTACAAAAGCCTTTAGTATGTACCTTGAGAAAAATATATTTCTACCCATGTGTAAAGTCATAGCTTAGAGGCGATGTGCATCGTTATCTTTCTGCTACAACCTGCTCTTGGAGGATATATGCAGCTTCTTGTCAGCATATGCATACTACATAGTTGCTGACATCTGAACAGGCTTTTCATGCCTATTGCCTTCTACTCTTCAGCAGTTCTGCTCTGATTGATGTTTTCCCTTGTAGCAACCTTAATTGGTTTTTGAGGGTTAGAAGAGTGGTCATAGTTGCAGCTGTTCTGAATTTGACCTGCAAAGAGACTATACTATGAGCAAACATTTTCATTTTGAAGACTTTAATTAATAGTTTTCAACTGCAAATAACCCAGTAGCTGGAGATGTTCCTTACCAAAGGGTAGATCCTTCCACTATTAGTTATCCACATCGCCTATTATTCAGATGTTCACAGTTGAAGTTCTGAGCTGCAGAAATAAAGGATGTGGTCTCTACAGAAAACACATTTCAAATGCAGTCTTTAACTAATGAATGAGTATTGATAACAAAAAACAGGGTAGGTGGCTGCTTTCTCTTGAGTGCCTTGCTGTGAAAGGGCATTCCGACTATGAATGGGGTGGATAGTCTCATATCTCTCCTCCTCTCTTAGCTGCACTTTTGTTTTCTAGACCCTTGCCTGAATTTAGGCTTAACGTACTACAGAAATTTATTTCTACAGTAACACGCTGTTCATGTCTTACTTTTTGTTTGAATTTCGGGAGGTCTATTTTTGTTCTTCCCTCCTCCGTTGAGAGTACTGTGCAGTACTTTCATGCCTCAGTCCTGGCGATGCAATAGGGAAATCACCAGGAAAGCAAGAGCTGATCATAGCAGCGTATGAGGCACATTCCCATCCCATTAAAGAATACGTAACCAGGAGCATAACTTCACCTAAATGACTTAAATTCAGCTTCACATTGTGAATTTCATAGTACAGAGACACTACCAACAGTAGAATAAAGATGAAAAAATCCCAGTTGAAATAATGCCCAGAAATTGCATTCATCTGGTGCCAAAGACCTCTGTGAGTGGCTGGAGTCTAACAGAGCTCCGTACTGAGCGAGTTTAGGTAAGTACAATTTACATAGGAGTAAAGAACATTTTATGGAACATCTCTTGTGTTTCCTCCTAGCTATTTGGGGGTTACAATGTAATAATTCCATTCTCTATAAGTAGCATTTCCTTCCTAAAGGCTGTTTTTGGATTTTGGTGCCAATCACTATAAATACATGCAGTGAAGGGCATCTGTAGTAAATAGGTTATGGTTTACATATCAGTCAGGACTGTAGAGCAAATTACTGACACTTCCTGATTACCTATATGACAGGGCTTTAATAACAGTTTGACTTAGGTAGTGATAATGGAGTGCTAAAGGAGATAAAATACATGTATGGATTTGTACTTAAAGTTACATATTTGTACATCAATTTAAATTGGTGGATCATCATTAAAAAAAAAATAATTTAAACTTTCAGCTAAAAGCAGCACAGCTGCCTCAAAAGAATATATATCTTAAATACCTCTAAAGCAAATTGCATAGATGTGCCTGACTTGTTTCCTAATATAATAGCATTCAGAGTAGTGTAATATTTCATTTTCCAATTATGAAGAATAACAAAACTCACCGGGATGACTGATTTCATTAAGTTATGCTTATGTGTTATCTTTTTCTACATTATTCAAATGGAGTTGCTATTAAGACTGTAGAGAAAAACCTCTTTGTTGGTTGAAAAGCCAGGTCATAAAATATATTGTGATGTGAATTGTAATGTACTGTAGCTAATACTAGCTTAGTTTAAACTGTTTCAGTTTGTCATTGATAAAATAGTTCTGGTGGATTTTGGAATATATTAGAAATATTGGTAAATATTTCATATATGTTTCTTGTAATTAAGTATCAGATGAATATCAATGAATCCATAAGAGTTTTCAACACAAACATTCCAGAACCAATGAGAAGAGCCAGATTACACTTATGTTGCCTTTAATTTGTGTAGTGTTAAACCATTATTCAATAATGTAAAGAAGCATTGCTCAGCAGTGCAGGATGATATCTTTTAAAGCCATAATTAGATATGCATGCTGCATGTTCAAATCCATTTTTAAACCACTATGTCATTAAAAAAAAACATTTTACTTATTACATTTGCTGCCATTTTAATTTTAATTATGATTATTAAAAAAAGTACATTTTTTAATTGTCCATATATTTTTGGAATAAAGTCTGAATATTTTCATGGTTTCAATGAAAATTGCTATTGACTCTTGAAGCCCTGGGTTTTTTGTTTTGTTTTGTTTTTTTTTGTTTGTTTTTTGTTTGTTTGTTTGTTTTTTGTTTTGTTTTGTTTTTGTTTTGTTTTGTTTCTTCTTTTTTTTTTTTTTGTGTTTGTTTGTTTTGTTCTTTTTTTTTGATTGTTTGTTTGTTTTCCCCATTCAGATGATAGTGGGAGAACTTAATCAGAGAAGTAGTGGAACATCCCCCCTTAGAAGTTTTCAGGAGCCATGGCTGACCTGCCAAATTGCATGGAAGACCATTAGATCCTACGGATGTCATTGGAGACACACTGCTAAATATCAGCCCAAAGAGAAGTGGGATTACAAGGGACAGCTAAATCTCATGTGTGGAGCAGAGATAAGTCAGCATCTTCATTAAGCCTGGTCACAACCACCTCTCAAATAAATTTAAACTCCGGGTTTGGTGAGTGATGTTCTAATCCCAGATTATTAGGTTTTATTCAACTCTATTTGCATTTTTCTTTATGAGCGGTACGAAAAATAATTTGTGAAATTCTGAAGCAAGAGAATGACAAGTGGCTGTATCTAAAGACACACAGCTAGACATATAATGTGAGGATTTTTTGGTTCACTGTTGGGGTAGATTGCAGTTTTATTTGTGCTTTTCTTATAATAGTGCAAATTCCGTTTTGACAACTGACATTTTCTAATCTCAGTAGATTTCATCAAGAGCTGATTTGTTTTTAACAAACCACAATTATGCTACATATTTATTCACTACATCAAGTGAAAAGTTTTCCCTTGTAGATGTTAAGGGGATAATTACTTTTATTGATTATTTTGCAGTTAAATTGTATTCTATCAAATAGAATGAGTCGAAGGTTTTCAGAAGTCTTTCAATCCTGCAAGTCATTTAAGATACAGTTCAGTTACAGCTGAATAGCAGATCTGTTCTGAACTTTGGTTCAACATCTCAACTTTCAACTTCTTCTCCTGGTCCCATCAGATTAATCTATCGATCTGCCAGGCGTTGATTTACCGACCGTTCTGCCAGGAGCCATGAGAAAATAGAAGTCTGTTTGCAGCCTTAAAATATATTCCAGAGTACAGTTCACAGTCTATGTGGACTAGGCACGTGGTTTTCAGATTTCCCTTCAAAAATACTTCTACATTAAAAAATAAAAGAAATATTTCAGAATGTTAGGCACATTTCCCACTGATAAACAGTTTAGGCAAAAAAATTGGAACTAACCAATTCATCTTAGCCCAGAATGTATAATTTTTTATTTTAGTTTGCACATACATCAGTTTTCTAGGGGAGGTAATTGTATTCAGCCTTTTCATTTTAGGGCAAAATATGTTTAGACTTTTTCCCGCACTTGCAAATACCACTCAGCTGTACAGATATCTAAGAGATTGCTGAGCAGGCAATATGCAGTGAGACTCTCTGTCGGCACCGCTGCTTCTTATTGAGGAATTGTGCAGGTTACTAGAAAATCCATTAACTCTGTCTCCCCTCTTTCCTAGGCCAGTTTCCCCTTTGTTGCATTCCTAGCAAAGTGCTGGAGTACCTATATAAATGTGGAAGAACCTCTCCAACATTTTGCTCTTCCAAATAATCCTTCCCATAACAGCACATCTTTTGATCAGCTCCACATTACTGCAAAGTCTTCAAACTCTACTTTGTGAGAAGAGACAATCCCGGTCTGTGTCAGCAGGCAGAGACTGACGGTGATACAGACTAAGAATAAATTAATTTACCATGGTATGAGCTGGTAATTTTAGAGAGGAAATAATGCAGCAGATGGTGAGTTTATTCCCAAAACCAAAGCTGAAATGCAAGGACTTCCACTGTGTGTCCTTGCTGAGCAACAAAAATAGTGAATTTTCATTCTCACCTCAATACCTCAGAACTATCTCTAATCTGCTCTGAGAACCGTAAATACGGACTAAATATATTCAGTTGGCTTCTATGCGTTGTATTAGACAAACAAGACTTTGCCTGGCACAGGGAAATGCACAAAGCCAGGCTCACAGACCCCCACAGAAACATTTCCTACACATTTCCTATTTATTTGTTCTGTAAGATTTGATGAGCTGACAATGATTCAGGGAGAAGTTTCGTCAAAGATTCAGGGAAAGATATTAAAATATTTCCTGCTTGCACATTGGTTTGCCTTATGGAAAGAAATTCAGAAGGCTTCTGCGTGATGTTTTGTTGTGTCAATTATGCACTAAGTGCGTTCACTCTGGACAGAGACTTCAGAGAAATTATCCAAGTTGAAAGAGCTTGAGAGATTTACAGGTGAAGAGTTTCTGTTTAGCCAGTGTTGGGCATAGTCTGAAGCAAAATGAGTATGAGAGAGGCCACACAGGCTGGATGAAAGAAAAGAGGGAAAATAATTTCAGCAGTTTTGATATAGAGAACTGGTAGCTTTACTGGATTCTTGGATGACTTCCACTTCTTATTGTTGAAGAAAAATGAGGCTTGGTTGTGTTCACAGAGTATTGGCTTTTTTCTTTTTTTCTTTTTTTTGAAGAAAGATATGACAAAGTGTCCTGGTATGAGTGAGAACAGAACTAATTTTTTTAACTGATTTACTTTTCAGGTCAGTTCTTCTAACTAATGGCCCTGTCTGAAGTTAGCAGCCTGTTTGCACAGACAGCGTCTGCTGCTGGCAGTGATAACGCTCGCTGTTTAGAGTTAGTAGTGAGGATTGGTGTGCAGACCAAGGCCACTGCCAGATCTTGTGTACCACGTTGGGGGATGCAGAAAGTAAAAGGCTGCACCTGCAGGGAGGACTGGACAGGACAGGTGATCCAGGTGGTGTTCTATCCCATGTATGTCATATTTGGTATAAAGCTGAGGGATCACAAGGGTCAGACTCCAGTCGGCTGGGCTCAGGGCCTCTTCCGGCTTTTTCCTCGCTTCTTGCTCTGCAGAGGGATTTGGACGGGCTGGAGTGATGGGCTGAGGTCGGTGGGATGAGGTTTAACAAGGCTAAGTGCCAGGTCATTCACTTCGGTCACAACAACCCCAGGCAACGCTACAGGCTTGGGAAGGAGTGGTTGGAAAGCTGTCTGGCAGAAAAGGGCATAGGGGCTGTTGGTTGACAGCTGTCTGAACATGCGCCTGCAGTGTGTCCAGGATGCCAAGGGCATCCTGGCCTGTATCAGAAACGGTGTGACCAGCAGGAGTAGGGAGGTGATCGTGCCCCTGTACTCGGCACTCATGAGACCGCACCTTGAGTCCTGTGTCCAGTTTTGGGCACCACAGTGCAAGAAAGACAGTGAGGTGCTGGAGCGGGTCCAGAGAAGGGCAGTGAAGCTGGTGAGGGGTCTGGAAAGCATGGCTGCCCAGAGAGGTAGTGGAATCGTCATCCCTGGTGGACTTGATGATCCTAGAGGTCCCTTACAACTCTAATGATTCTATGATTCTGTGATTCAATGGTCAGCATCCAAGAAGGACTTTTTCCATTCTGCCTTTGATTGTGATCTGCATGTTTGTGAATGCAGCTCCTGAACATGGTTCCTGTCTGCTGCTGGGCCCGGTCTGGGACTTTACTGGTTCCTGCTCCGCAGTGTCAGTGGTGATGGTGACGTAATTGCCATTGGGAGGGTTGGGTGCAATGATGGCTTTGTATATATTCGGTTTAATTATTATTAATTTCCTTTTCATTTAAGCTGTTCTAGTTTCATTTTCTAGTCGCTAATCTCTCTCCCTTATTCCCTTTCTCTTCCCCTTTGAGGAGGGAGGGAGGTTAACAGAAAGCATCTGTTACAGGTCTAGTGGGTTGCGCTGACCCTAAACCATGACACAAAGTGTCCAAGAAGGTCAGGGAAAAGAAACCTCTCCTCTGTAAAGAAAAATAGTTTTCAGAGTTTCAAGATGAACCAATATTAAAAGTTCCCAGTGGCTGAAATCAAATCAAATGCCAAAAGTACACGTAACTACTCTACAGAAAGAGAGGGGGAATATCAGAATCACTGAGCTTTGGAGATACAAAGGCCAACACAGAAAAGATAAAACCTCTGTATTGGTAATAGCCAGAATATGAACTCTCAATCCCAGATGTGAAGCATTTTTCTACTGCAGTGCTGAGACTTCTGTCACTCTTTTGTAGAAATACTGATTAATCTGGCATACAGAATAGCGCTATTTACCATATGTCTTCATGTCTTACATGCTGTGTTTAGAGTACTAAACTTCCTGCTGTGTTATTTTCATGTCAGCTTTAATTACTGTGCTTTTAAATGCTTACAGCAGCAAAATGATTTTTCAGTGGATTATTGTTTAGCAGTATCCACATGCATAGTACGCTCTCCGACTGATGCATAACATGCATTGGTTCAAAAATTTAAAATGGCAGATTTAGGGTTTTATGTCTAGAAATGTATATTTGTATGATTTAATCACTAAAGATGGATTTGTTTTTATAAATATAACAGCAAATGTGGCAAATATGAGTATTAATGCAAACAGAACATCTCTTTCGTAATAGCAACTATAAAAAATTTGCTATATTTAAATGTATACATTTCATTAAAAAAGCATCCTTTAATTAATTAAAGAAACAATCCCTTATAAAAATAACTGGTGAAGAAACACTGTCCAGAATCTGCTGTAAGACAGTGCACATGTGATAATCAATGCTTACACCTAAGATGAGCCCATAAATAATAGCTATTCATTGATGCATTTGTCCAAGAAATCCCTAAGGCTTGTTACAATACACACCATGAGTTTGCTTTGGTGTAGATTTTCCCCATTTCCTGGGAACCAGACAATGGAGCTTTTGAAATCTTAAGTATGTCTCTTAGCAACTTGCCAAAGGGAAGCTCTGCTGTAATTACCTGTAAGTCAAACATTATTTGCCAGGTTTTGGACACATTCCACCATTAAGAGTAAGATCAACTGTACCATGTGGTATGCAGTTCATCACTGTTTCACCACCTTGTTACCTCCATTTTCCTAATACATTTTGCACCTGGAAGTGACTTTTAAAAATAACCCCCAGTTCCCTACCACTCTGCAATACAAATTTCTTTTATCTTTTTGGGTTCCTGCTTTGGGAAGGATGGAGAACCAAGTACCATGGGGATAAACCTGGGAGCACAGCCAACAGCAGTAGCAGGAGTCAGAGCCAGAGTGGTTCCTACCAGAACAATTCCTTCTTCCTGCCATAGCAACCTTAACTCCCCCCCCTCGGAAAGCCTTGGAAATCAGGACTTCTTTGACTAACACATACCTGTGGGTTACTATTGTTTCCTATTACTGCTGCAAGTGCAAGGTAGTAATTTGTACATGTTCCTTTTTAGAAAACAAACCCATACAAAATAGACTTATGTGCCTAACAAATTTGGTGGCCTTCTACGATGGGGTTACAGTGCTAGGGATTAAAGGAAGAGTAACTGATGTCATCAAGCTGGACTTCTGCAAAGCATTTGACACTGTCCAGCAGGACTTCCTTGTCCGTAAATTGGGGAGACGTGGATTTGATGGGTGGAGCAGTTTGTGGATAAGGAATTGGCTGGATGGTTGCACTCAAAGAGTTAGCAGTCAATAGCTCAATGTCCAAGTGGAGACTAGTGATGAGTGGTGTTCCTCAGGGGTCAATACTGGCACCTACAGGGGCCTGAAGGAAAGATGGGGAGGAACTTTTTATCAGAGAGTGTAGTGACAGGACAAGGGGTAACAGTTTTAAACTGAAAGAGGATAGACTTACATTAGATATAAGGAAGAAATTCTTCACTGTGAGAGTGGTGAGGCACTGGAAGAGGTTGCCCAGCAAGCTTGCGAATGCCCCATTTCTGAAAGCGTTCAATGGATGGGGCATTGAGAAACCTGGTGTAGTGAAAGGTGTCCCTGCCTGTGGCAGGAGGGGTTGGAACTAGATGATCTTTAAGGTCACTTCCAACCCAAATCATTCTATGAGTCTGTGATCCTATTAGGGTTCTCAACATGGAGCACAATAATGATTTATTTTCTTAGTAAAAAAAGAAAAAATGAGCTCTCATTTTTGTAACGGGCTGCCACAGAAGTTGAAATGGAAAATATTTCCAGGTATCTGGGGAACCTGTCACTGGATAAATCTTTATGACCAAGTTCTTATGTTTGCTACCATGAGTTGAAGAAACACTATCTATGTTTTAAGTGTTACCCTCCCCCCACCCCCAAAATTTCACTGTGTTTGGAGTCTCATAAATGGGTATTTATTTGTCTTCTGCAGCAGTCCCTGTTTTGTGTTCCACTGCCAGCAAGGAGCTTAATTTGAAGATAATTCAATACAACACTGTATCTTAGAGCTCTAGCGACAGGCGTGAAATTGTTTTATCTTTTTTGTTCTTGGTGCACTGTGCTGATTGGGCTGGCGCGTAGAGCATCTGCTGCTGAGGTAACTCTTGGGATACTTGTCAAATTGATTGCACTCAGGAACAACTGAGACAGAGGAAAAATAGAGTTTCTAATTACATTTTACGCGGGATCTTGTTTAACTCTAAGAAGTGGTAATTCAGAAATAAATGGCTTTGGTGGACATCTTAGAATCTTTAATTAACAAATTATTCTATTAACACACACATTGTTTTCCAGGTGAGTGAGATCATTTGCCCCTGGGGCTTTTTTTCCATATGCCTGCTGTTCCTCCAGCTAAATATGTAGCAAATTGAAGTATTCATTTTGATTATGTAAAGCACATGGGTATACAATTATAAGAGAAGAAAGATGACATTTGTTTCCTGCCTTCCCTAAGGCCCCTACAGGCTTGCCCTTCCCTGAAAAAATAAGGCATAAAGTCATTAGAGTATATGTTGGTTTTTGGTTGTTTTTTTTCTCTACACATGCCATTTTTGGAAAGGTGTTTTTAAAGTGACAGCTTTTAATAGAAGAAATGGGATAATGATTATTTACAAAATACTACAAAAATATCAAATTTTTCTCCCACAAGTTTTGTATTCTTGCATATATCTGTCATGTGACCAGTTCAGAGCTCTTAGGAATGAATTGATTTAATTTTATCAAATTTAAATAAGTGTTTATTAAAACTTAATAAAAATGTATTAAAAATTTATGTAAACATAATGAGTTTGTGAATTAATTTTATTAAATGTTTATTAATCATTTATGCTTTATTAAACAATCTGCATTTAAATCCCTTCTTTATATATCATTTTACAGGGGTACTTACTGTACTAACTGTGAAACAATTCCTCAACATATACTTGACTGGGAGAGTTCCCATTTCATTGCAGTCCCAATATTTATTGAAGCAGTAAATGGGAAAGAAAGTTAACTTGCATGAGTAAAATGACAATGTTTCCAAACGATATAAAATCACCAGGGATTTTTTAAATTACATTTTTATGGTGAAAGATGAAGAAGAATTTATTTGAAAAACAGTTCAGAAAATGAATTTGAAGTAATGTGTAAGTAAGTGTGTAAGCAGTGTGTAAAATAGTTTTAAAGAGGAGTTTCCAAGTCTTGGTTGCCTTTGCTTTGTCCTTCATGGGACTTGGACCTAATCCTTGTTTAGGTGATGCTCTTCTTACTCAGTTTCCTCTGTCTCGGGGAATTTTTTCCATCTCACAGGTCTTAAGCTAGCTGTTTAAGACAAGGAGATGTGAATTTATGTAGATCTGACCTCTCTCACACTGTTTCTTTCAAATATCTTTTCTCATATTTCCATCAGGATATCTTGCACAAGCACGGCCCGTGTTCTGATTCCTCACCTTCTCTGCCATCCACAGATGAGGAAGGTGGGTTGTATATGGATTTTTGATAACAACAGGTGGCTCCTACTGTAGATTGCTTACTGTTGGTCAATAAAAATGACTACATCAACCACTGTTTAGATGAAGACATAGAAAAAATTTTGCTAGTTCAGCTGCAGGATTTTTAAGTAGTCTCTTTCCTATTAATACATATTGGAAAACATAACAGTTTATCTTTCCAGCCTCAGGAAGAAATGTGGCATCACTAGAAAAGACTAAGGTAGAAGACACCGTGACCAAGGGAACATCATGAAACCACAAACATAAAATTCTACCGAGTCATTACTGAGCTTATTTTTCGGAGCCTAAACTTTCCATCATCTTCCAGGTAAAAGTATATTCTGTGCTTTTTCAATATTCTAAGCAATAGAAGAACATGCATTTGTATGTCTAGGTATGTTCGTGTGCTTTTTTTGTTTATATATGTCTACACAAATTCCGTTTCTAACATCAACAGCATGTTACAGATATTTCTCATGGAGCTATTTTGTATTGCAGCACCTACCTCCCTGGTATTTTGGTCTGTGATGGCTATGATGAGAGCTATCTTCTGTATTATTAGATGATAACGTGAGCATATGCTGGCATGTCACTGTAGCAAACAGTGACTTGTAGCTCCCTTGAAAATTCACTCGTGTTTTATTGCTGCTTGAGAAAATAACACACATCACCACTGCAGTTGTAGTCATTTTACTGATTGCTAAAGGATTTCCCCTCTATTACCTCTGCATTTTCTGTGTTGCCAGGTGTGAAATGAACAGAATCATAAAGTCAGGCTGGTTTGGAGAATAAAAACAACAGTACAGTCTGAGACAATGAAATAAGCAGCATACTGGAAGTGGAAAAATGCTCGTAGCTATTGGCAATCCAATGTATGTGATAGATAGTACGGTGTTAAAGCCATATTTACAAATTGTTGTAATTAGAAGTGGTTGTAATGTATGTTACTGATTCAGGAAAATATTTCATCTTATCCTTAAATTTAAATATGTGCTAAAGTCTTTTTGAGAGCGATAGGACTGCTACACTTGCTTAGAAGTAAACAATATTGATACTTAAGCGTTCTTTAAATAGGGTTGGGCTGCAGGAACTGACACGTTTTCCAGTTGCAATAGGTTCGTTCGGCAGTTAGAAGATCGCGAGCTTAATTCAATCCCTGGTAAAACTGGTAAGGTCTTTTTTAACATTCCCATTGGGTTGAATAGCAGTTGACTTCGATGAGATGTGGTTGTGGAAATGGTTTTTAAAACTGGGCTTGATCAAAGCTGCTTTGCAGACAGGATGGGTGTATCTGAGGTTGAGAGGGTAAAAAATCCCTAATTACAAGAGTGAAGAAAGATAATGTCATGGGGAGTTAGGGGAGTGACTTGGATACATGAAGGTCGTTCACATACTGAAGGATTTGCAGGATCGGCGCAGGAAAACGACTGGGACAACCCTTGAAAAGGACACTAAAACTACAGAAGCCTCACTAAATGATGGAAACATATCCTGGAATGACTGACTAACGCAGAGCAGAAAGTGTAGACCAAAGATGACCATGAGAAGCACTAACATGCCTGAATGGTCCTAACTAGTCTTACCCAGGACCCCCAGCCACCCCTGCTGGGAAGACTATTTAAGTTCAGCCTGGGGAACTCCAGCTGTGTCCTGGCAGTAGCATCATGAGACGGATTCCTCATCATTGAGATGTAGATTTCATAAACATCTTAGGTGAGAAAATGGTGCGTCATGTGCTCTGGCTGCCTCTGTGTGTTCTTGCCACCGAATCTATGAATAGGATAACACTTCTTGCAGACAAGACACAAACATTTTAAATATGTTACAGATATCTAGAGTAAAATAAGAAATTTTTATTAAGGCTTCTCAAAATATGGAGTGCTAACAAAATAATACACTTCCTCTGTTAAAAAAGGAAAAAAAAAGTTGCTGTGAAAAATCACTTGTGAAAACCTTAGCTAAAGACAAATTAGACTGAAAAGCTAAACAAAACAAAACCAAGAAAAGAAAAACAAACAAAACCAACCAACATCACAAAAATGAAGCATAAGACCTAAAGCTTTCTGAAAGTTTTAGCAATATAATCACCCATTACCAGAAGGGCACTGTAGGAAGCATCTTAATCTGTGTTTATTCAGCGCCCTTGGGCCAGTGCCAGAGCAGACAGGGCAGACAGATCTAGGTCATCCTTTACCATGACCTCAGTATGGCCATCCTCATGGTCTTGGTCATGGAATAGAGACAGGTGGAAAAGAAGAGGATAGAAAGGGACAAGGGTTTATGATTACGGTCTAGAATGTAATAGTTAAATTTTTGTGTATTGTTCTTTATACAAACAGAAGAATTTCCTGGACTCACAATCTCTTAAGTTAGTGACAAGATAGAGCGATCATCTTTCCCTGTTTTAGTCTTTTTCCCCATCTCAGGAGGGGGTAATAATGACACAATGAGCAGCACCCATGACACTTTTCTGAGCCTTGTCTAGACAGGTCTGTTTGCTCTTTATGGGAGAGCCTGTTTCTCAGTGTTTGTGAACACCTCCTAATGCAACAGAAAGCTCTTCCTGATGTTCAAACAATACAATAAAATAACATTTAATTATAATCCATTATGGTTTATAGCCTCTGGGGGAAATAAAATGAATGCCAGAAGCTTATCTGTGAGGTCAGACAAGGAGGAAGCTGGAGAAAAAAAAAAAAAAAAGTCTGTAAGACTGCCTTTTGAAGAGAATCTCTAAATGTTAGTAAAACTTTGCCTTAAAAGGAAATGAAAGATAGATTTTTCTGCTTATGAGGTGTGGAATAGCCAACTATTTAACATGTTGGCCCATTAAGAGGATGAGTAGCCCATAACCTTCTATTCAGGCAAATGGAAGACATGATGAGGAACTTCTAGTGAGGTTTCTATTGATTTTTTCTATGCACCTTTGCATTTGAATTGGTTTTTACTTGACACCTTTAATTCTTCCGTAGAAAATGTTGAACACAAAAGGGTAATATGGTTGCAGGTGCTTTATAGTCCTTCCAGTAAGTGCAAAACTGTGGTTTGGATCTTTTATCCCTCATGGTTTTTTTTTGTTTCTGATGTCATAATCAGTTGTGAATTAGCCTTAGCAGACTCTTCTGAGGTTGTAGTCTAGTTTAATGCCGTTTGATACCCTGTGTTGTTCTAATAGCTTTACACTTGAGCATAGGCAGACTGTTGGCAAGCATAAATATAGATTCCTATCTGTGTTACCATCTCCATTTAGGTAGTTTGCTCTTGGCGTGTAAGTACCAGCAGATGCAATCAAGTATAAGGTGGCCTTTGGCACCTGTGCACCAGTGCCCTCCTAGAGGAGGGACTTTCTATAGAAGAGATACTGTTCACAGACTACCCATCTAAGCTCATTTTGCTTGGCAATGAGCAAAAATGGTACCATCCCGAGAGAGTGGGCACCGTGCCATTGCAGCAGATGGGGATGAGTGAAGCATTCAGGAAACCTTGTCCAACCACTGAGTGCACGTGTCTGAGGGCAAGGTTTCCAGCCAGCAGCATTGAAATGGCTCCCTGTCCTCAGCTCCTGGCTCTAGTTTAAAGGGCTCTGTGATAGATTTGAAGATGTCAGTCCTAATTTCAAAATGTGGTATGGTTCTATTGGTCTTGACAAAATTATTTCAAAATAATACAGTTATGCAGGAGGGTCTTAAGATTGCAACCAACAGACTAACAGCAGTATGATCTCAGCATCCGCGTGATACCGTAACCAGTGTGCTCTGTTTAATGTCTTGGAGAATATTCTCTACCATCAGTAGACATTACCTAAAAATCAGGAAGAGGTATAATGTCATTGTTCGAGGTTGTGGGTTTTTTTCCCGCAAAATATTTTTCCATCATTGTGCCCAGGTGAAAACTACTCGGTATCAAAGCAAACAAACCAACCAAACAAAAACAAGTTAGAAACTGTCTCAAAAAGGCATTAGGACTCGTGAGCTAAATGCAAAGGTTTAAGTTGTTCCGACCATTTCAAAATATTGTGCACATTTATGAACCCAAACTTGTTGTGTGGCCCTGGTAGAGAAGACAATGTTCAAAATGAAAGCAACAGTGCAATCCGCAATTGTCTTTTTTTTTTTTTTTCACAATTACATGTTTTTAAAGCAGAATAGAAGTAAAGCATTTGTTCTTGTTGCCATGTCTCTGCCCCAGTAGGGCCCCTGAATGTCCTTTTTTATCACCTGATAAAAGCCCTGAACTTGCCTGCTGAGTCATATGTTGTCTATTTAAAAGTCGTAAATACTTTGAAAAGCTGCAATTAATTCCAACAGATGCACCGAGGTGGGTATGGAAACAATGAGACATCCATTTGACAATAAGACCAGAGAGTGAAAGATAACAATTCCTCCTGACTTCCCTGGGTAAATGCTTTACAAAACTCATGAACAACCTCAAGGTCTTGCATATTCTGGATACGGCCATTTTGGTTATTTAAACCACCCTAAGTATAAGCTTAACATTAAACCGAGGCTGAAGTGATGGAAAAATCAAACTAAAATCAAAAGAAAACGAACAAGGTATGGACTAACTGGTTAGCCGTCATGCAGGGCAATTGTTATTCTCACGGAAATGTCAATTTAATGACATTGATAGTGGTGTGGTGACATTATTTGCTTTTGTGGAGTTCTGTCTCATCAAGAAATGTAATTTTTCATACCCTCACTCAAGTACCATACTAAGTAGGAGAACAGTAATTATATTTTTTTAAAGTTTCATTCATACATTTTTTCCGGAAAGCTGGAATTAACATACTTGGACCCCGATTGATGCAGTTCTTTTGATCTGGTTTATTTGTTGTGGTTTTTTGTTTATTTCTTTTAATCAGCTCATAAATGAGAATGTTACTTGCAATAAAGCTAAGAGCATAAATATGATTTTTTTCTCTTTGAGCAGATATTGTTAAACTTACACAACACAGAAGCAACTCTCCTGAATGTAATAAAATCAGTTTCTAAAATGAGTAAAATTAAGTGTGTATATATATATATATAAAAGAGGGCTTAAGAGGAGGCTTTGCAATTACTTATAATGGCATTTTGACTTGTGTCTGGTATCAGTCTCTGTGATAATTCTGGGGAGCAATTTGAGGTGCCCCATTGGGCAGTGTCCCCAGCAAGCCTGGCAGTGGGATGGGCTCTTCCTGCTGGTCCCCAGCGCTGACCCAACAGCCTCGTCCCTCTGCCACCTCCATGTGCTAGAAAAGCACCACTCTGCCTGCTGTTCAGGCCTCAGACTATAGGTAATTTTCAGGAAAAAATACCAAAAGCAAACGGTAATTATATTTTAGAACCACTGGGACCCTGAGGAGCCCTTGGGTTTTGCTCAGTTGGTGCCATTTGGCTTCATTTTGCAGTTTCATTTCACAGTACAGAGAAGTGTCTGAGGCCAATTGTCTACAAGGTACATGGGGACTCAGAATGAGGTTTTCAAAACTCACCATATGTATCCATTCAAGCTGAAGAGAGCAACACCCTCAGACACCTGACCCATTTTCTTCTTTTCACAATGAAAGGATTTCAGATATTATCCCAAACCTCCAGCTACCTGTCAGAAAATACTTCTTTCCCCAGGAAGTATAGAACAAAACCAGACTTTAACCAAGCTGCTGAATTTACTTTCAGCATTGGGATTCACTACAACACTCCTCACACAGGCCCGGTGTCTTGACTTCTGTGGTACAGAACCATCAATAACAACAACAAGGAATTAACTGGGGCCTGTTCTTCTGCAGCACTGGAAATAAAAGGGAAAGCAAAGACCGGCTAGGGACAAGAATGCAATCCCAGGTAAAAAACCCCAAACAAACAAAACCACCAACAAAAAAACCCACCCTTCCTTTTTAATAATACTGTAATTGTATTGCAGTGTAGCAGTATTTCTTGTAGCTAGAGAGCATCGACACATTGCACAAGTCTTGTAGCCTGCGTGGATAATTAATGCCCGTTCACAGAAATACATTGATAATGTTTAATTTTCACATTGAGAGTTAGCATATTGTTTTTGAAGGGGGCTTTTTGGCCTTCGGAGTGGTGCTGCATATTAAGGTGGTATTTTTTTCCCCTCAGCTATTCCATTACTGGAACGAAATGCCACCGGTATTAATAGGACGGCAGAGCAAATGTCACAAGCTGAAGGGACCACAGGAATGTGTATTTTCCACATGTAGAAGCAGTACTTTATTACAGCACAATGTAGAATTTATGGGCATTGCTATAATATCCTAGGTATGCCTCTCTGGTAATATCTGACATATATCAGTGCTAAAAGTCAGGCAACTGCTCTCTCCACCTTTTCTAGATGCTGTGGAGCTATATAGTCCCAGTAATGCACTGTCAACTAGAGCAGGTAAAACTAGCCCCTGAATATTATTTATTGGCCTTGTGAATGCAGATTGCACACACACTTTATTACCTGCTAATTTACCACCCGCTGGCTGAAGGATGGTGAAAGTCTACTATTTGTTTTATAGGAATTCATTATGCCATTAACCTTTTGCTCCTATAGGCCACGAGGAAGAATTCCTTTAGTTAAATCACTGCTGTATTAATGCTCTACAAATGAAAACAATGATTTATTGCACCCCACAAAGTCTAATAAATATAAATTATATCCTAATGGTCCGCACTGTGCAAATGATTGTATGTACAACTGGTTATTCTTTCCAAAGACTGATTAAGTCTCCTCTGGAGCACTTTAAGTAGGAATCATACCTCACACTTGAGGTAATGTTTTCATGTTTTGCATTGTCAAAATGGGGATGTTATTAAAGATTTTGTGTTTTATGTATTCTACTTATTTTTTTGAGGAGGAAGTAGAGAAAGGAGAGGAAGAAGACTACAGCTGTGTTACTCTGAAATGGCAGTTAATATTTTATTGATTTATTTTTCTTGTAGGAAGTCCTTGAAGGAAAGCTGGTGTCATTTCAAAAGCAATCAGCGGTTGTTTCATTTTAAAGCCAACCTGCTTTGAACAGGAATTCCTGCGGCCACACAAAACTTCTTGTGGTGACTGTTTGATGTAGGGTACGAGCTGGGTCCATGCAACCTGCTGTGCTCCCTGGATGCAGTTGTGGGCTATAAGTGCAGTCTGATTGTTTTGTCAGACTCATAAGGATAAATAAGATAATCAAGATTTTCTGATTGTTTAAGCAGTCTCATAAGGATATTCCAGCAGACCCTGGCCCACGATTATTTTGAGATATATCCTGATTTAGAACAGCGGTAGCCATGCTTGATTTAGCTTTGCTGAAATGCTTTGGTGATGAGGTTCTTTGTTGCTGTAAAATGTCACCGCTGGGCACCTTGCCTCCCCCTTAGAAAAGGAAACGTCCTTGTGGGTTCTGTGGGGTTGGTTTCAACAGGAGTTCCACTCTGACAGACACAGCTCGGCCATGGTCTCCACCCGGCAGAAAGCCATGGTCTCTGCGCTTGCCAGAACTGAGGTGGGAACCCCAGCAGAGCTCTCCCAAGCACACGCAGCTGCCCCAGCCCCCAGCTGCAGGGCATGCCAGAGCCTTTTGCTGGTAACCGCTGGCAGCAGCAAAAGCAGCACTGTGAGGTGTCACCAAGTGTATGATCTCTTCAGTTTGGTGGCAGAACCACCTGGAAATCCCAGATCCTTGGAATCCCTGACAAGGGATTCTGTTGCTCTGCTCCGCTCTGGTGAGCCCCCCACCTGCAGTGCTGTGTCCAGCTCTGGGGCCCCCAGCATAAGAAACACATGGACCTGTTAGAGCAAGAGGAGGCCAGAAAAAAATAATCAGAGGGCTGGAACATCTCCGCTGTGAGGACAGGCTAAAAGCTGTTCAGCTTGGAGAAGAGAAGGCTCTGTGGAGAACTTCTTATAGTCTTCCAGTACTTAAAGGGACCTGTCAGAAAGATGGGGACAAACTTTTTAGCAGGGCTTATTGCAACAGGACAAGGGATGAAGTTTTTTAACTAAAAGAGTGGATATTTAGACTAGGGAGAAGGAAGAAATTTATTTTTTTTTACACTGAGGGTAGTCAGACACTGGCCCCAGCTGCCCAGAGAGGTGGTCACTGCCCCATGTCTGTAAGCATTCCAGGTCAGGTTGGACGGTGCTCTGAGCAACCTGCTCTAGTTGCAGGTTTCCCTGCTCACTGCAGTGGAGTTGGACTAGATGGCCTTGAAATGTCCTTTCCAACCCAACCGAAACTTCTTTTTCCTGTTCATTTTTCTGTCCTTTTCTCTCTCCATTTTTGGAAACGAATTTTCTTCAAATTTGGAGAGGGTTGACTCAAAGTATTTTTACTTTTTTTCTCCCTCCCTCCAGTGAAAGCAAAATGTTTTGCAAGTTTTCCAGTGTTTCAATAAATGTTTTGTGAAAAGGCCCATCTGCACTGAGTGCAGCATTGGAGCTCTATCCCTTCTGCATTTCCTGTACCTTTCTGATAGGCTGCAAAATCTCTCATATCCGTTTCAAGCATTGACAATTAAAAAAAGAAAAAGAATCCTTTGCAGTATGTGTGACATTCACCTTGATACCAGTGACATTCAGGGAGCCTGCTGTTTTTTAAGCCAGTGATTAAGAACTGTCTAAAATAGTTTTACACATGGTTTGTAAATCCTCAGTCAGAGCTTTTCTGTCATTGCTGCTGTGAAATATTTCTCCCTGGCTTTGCAGATGTTTAACAAATTTATTTGCAGGCGCAGTCTGTCTTGAAATGTAAATGATCTCTTTCTTCTCTTAAATGTTTATTTTTACAAATACAAGAGCTACTAATCAACGACTATAATGTAGCACAGTTTTGCATTAGGTAGAGGTCAATCGAGGACATAACAGAGATAAACCAAGTGATGATTTAATTTCTGGTCTCTCTCTTTCCTCCTATCACCTCATTTTTCTTTTGATTCTTTGTCCAAGTTGCTATTAAGTTCCTTCTCGGTGAAGGCATTTGATGCATCTTTCTTCTGCCCCTCAGTTTAGAACTGGTTCACAGTTTGAAATAAAATAAATGGACAAACTGTTCTTCCCGGGATGGTATTCCATTCATCTTCAAGAAGCATATCGATTTTCAGCTCCTGTGATCAGCTAGTTTAAATCTAATGATGATCGTCTTACTTTTTAATAGCAAGGTAAAAGAAGAACTTAGAACCTAATTATGTAACTTAAGTTTATCTGTTCCATGGTGGGAACAAAAGGTCTCATATAGTGAATGAGTCACGCGAGAAGATTTTTCCTCTCAGAAAAAGATGCATTTCTGTAATTCCTGTACTTGAGCACTAAATGTAAAGGTGTAAATGTTCTGATCATAGTGGTAGCTCTATATACTCAATTTAACCTTGATCACAGAAAGCAGGAATGAACAGGACAGCCATGGTTCTGTTTAATAAGTGTGGTACGTCTTTGAGGATTACAGGAAGTAAGGAAATTTATTCTGGACTCTTTTCAGAAATTATATGCCTCAATATCAACATCTGCAGTTAGAATAGCTGGTTTATATCTCTATGACAGTTTCTATCTGTAAAAAACAGGATAGTGTGAAACTTCCTTGAACCTGCTGTCTAAATTGCCCACTACCATGCTCTTAGTGATGTTATGCTTCTTTGATTTTTTTTTTTCCACCTATAGAGCTGGATTTCATACTAAGAAGAAAGAGAAATCTGCAAAGAAGTTACACGGACGTTATTACAAACAGCAAGAATCATAATATGCCATGACCTCCAAGACACCACTGACGGGAAGGTCTTATAAAGACTATTCTGTTTTCTGGAGTTGCCACCTTCTAAATGAAAACTCTTTTCCTGAAAGATTTTGCAAAATCTGCTCTTTTCCCACTTGGAACTGTTGACAATAGCACAGAATTGAAGACAAGGTGCAGTTAATCTAGCGATTAGGTAGGAGACGTCATTGAGTAGTTCAATAGGTAGTGGACACTTCAATCAGTATGGCTTGTTCTAAATCCCAGCTAACAGTAGATATGTTGGTTTGTAGATTGGATGAGAGCTCAGCCTAAAACTTTTAGTGAGCAACTCTAAATGAAAGTAATAAACTGTTCACAGTCCCGCTAATAGGACTATGTGTTGTACTCAAAAGTAACATCCAAAGAGTCCACAGGATGAGTTCCTTGAGCATCTGGATAGCTATGCTCAGAGGTTTCCTCTAAGTAGTCATGCTCCCAAATCATTTAATGGAGAATAATCCGGTTTAATCACATACTTGGGGGGGATGACACCCAATGACATGAATTAGAGTCTATTGTCATTCTGATCAACTTCTGTTCATCTTCTATCTTAGCATCATTCATTTTTTTTTCAAATGCCAGTCGGCTGTCATGATCCAGGTAGAATTAAAATGCCAGTTTCCACATCTTTATAGGAAAAAAACCCAAAAGATGGGCAGAAATAAAGATGGTCAGTGTTACAACTGCAGCAGTTCATATCAGATCCTGATCAATATAGGTGACTGAGTCAGGGTCACGGTTCAGCTGTTGAAAGACTTCTTTGTTGGTTTGGTTGCCTGTTTTTCAAAGAGAAATTTTTGCACTCAGCACTGTTTCTTCTTGCTCCTTCCGCTCACTTGTCCAGTGCTTCCTGATAACTTCTGTGTTTGTTGGCCTGGTTCATCCAAGCTTGGCAACTCTGACCGAACTGAGGTCTCATCGCTGTGAAGCATCTCTGGTTTTCATTAAAATTGCTAGTTTGGTGTGGGCTTTGATACACCTTTTGCTGAAGGTGCAAAAATTACTCACTCTGCCTGGCAGCAGTTTGCTGGCCCCTGAGTACCCATGTGACTCTGGGCTAGCCACAGCAGGTGTCATCTTGCAAATGATAAACCAAATAAATATGCATAGAAGAAGCTGAGAGGACCTTGTGGAGGTCCTGGTAGTGACAAGAGGGTAGTGGATGTCTGTCAGAGAAAACCATTTAAACAAATACTTTTGTCCATCACAATAAGATGAATCAGGTATGGGGGAACTGGTGTGAAGATGGGAGGCACGGAGCAGAGGAGCTCGGTTTGCAGTGGTAACAGGGTTAACAGTTTACAGACGAGGGGAGTCAATGTATGTCTGCGGCGGGTAGGAAATCAGGCTTCATTAGCTTTGCGCTTTGCAGAAAAACACGTTATTAATTGCCTTTGGTCTCCTGGGGAACCACTAGCCTCATCTGAAACTTTGCTGCTGCTTATTGTCTGATCACTGAGGCATGTTCTGAACAGAAGGATGTCTTTGATGCTGATAGATCAAACTCTGAACTGAAATCTGCTGAGAGGAGGAAGCCTGAATCAGCAAAGACAGCTTTTAAGGAAACAGAGATCGCTTTTTGTGAAATAAAGGAACAAGTGTTGCCAGAGACTGGAACTATGAAATCTGTGCTCTTTAATGCTCAGCACTCTCTGGGACCAAGCCAGCAGCCTGGAGGACAAAGAAGAAATTACTTGAAGATTTGTATCCAAGGAGGAAAAGAGAGCTAAGTGGCTGCATGTAGGAGTGAAAGGACAGCCTGATACACTGTGTAGTTAACACTGGTTCCCATGCTTGCAATACACGAAGCATTAGCATTAGCAAATGCTCTACAGCGCTATGGAAAACTGCCTGGAACTTCTTCCTGTAACTGCTAATACATTTTGAACCTGTATATTTAATTTGAGACTTTCCACCCTGTCCTTTTGAGTAAGAATTCTGACACTAAGAACTGACTTCTGCACAGATAAAGTCTAAATCAGGTATTTGTTTCATTTCTTTTACTGTGAACATCTGGGAGAGGGCAGAAAAAAAATCTGCATTCTTTTTGGAGGAGAAGTATTTCTTAGCTCTGATTTTGTTCTTGGCCTTCTTCAACTCACACTCTACTACTCTTTGCCTTTTCTTTTCATTACAACTACCTGACGCAGGTCTGTTTATTATTTGCAAAGGTAGCTACTTCGTAGATGTGGCTGTTGAAGGTGCATGACGGTAATATTTAGATGGTGCTGATTTACAGAAAAACACTTTACATACATAGACCCATCCCCTGTGCTTCTCCAAAGGACAGTGTGGTGCGTTTACCTCTGTGACATCCTCTGGACCCTCCGTGATGAAATCTTCAACTAGATGGGCTCTCATTTTCTTCTGCAAGCCTCGTATCACAGTTATCAAAAGACAAGGTGAGCTTCTCTTTGCTTCACTGCAATGTTTGCTTTTCATGATGCTTCCAAAGGGACAGTTAGATCAAAAGCAATAAAACACAGGTGAAATTTGGTTTCTACAGCTACTTTCTTTTACAAACGTCACGTGACTGGACAATATTTTTGAAGGAATAGATAGGCCTAGGTATGAAGCATAAGCTACATGTACAGAGCAGTATGTGACTGATGAAGCAGTAGGATGATGTGACTGGGGACTTTCCGTGACTAACCTGATAAAACACTGCAAGCAGATGCAAGTAAGCATATCTACATTAATTTGATATTCTTAATTTATTACTTTTTAAAGAGAATACAGTTGATAATAGTGTATAAATTTTAGTTGGTATATTGCCCTTGTGAAATGGGAGAGGTCTCAATTAGACAGCAGAGTAATAGGTTAGAAGTGAAAGAAATTCAGGAAAATTAGTCACTGAAATTCCTATTTTGTGGAAGGCGCAGAAAGGCATTAAAACAGACGAGTACATTAACAAACTTAAAATAAGCTTTTTATTACTTAATATTTTTTTCACTGAAATTCAAAGCTTTGGCACTCTAAGTAAAGCAGGAAGTGGAATTCTCAGCAGCCCTGCATTAATTTTTCAAGCCTTAATGTGCCAGACAGGGAATAAGTTATTACATCTGTTGCCCTCTGGGAGGAAGAATGAAAAGCACAAAAGTGATTCTCCGCTGTTAGGATGGAATAACTGAATAATAGCTGATATAAGCAGCGGCGTTGCAGAAGAAAAGCTTACAGCAGCTTTTGTGTCATCATTAGGAGTGAACATTTCTCTGTATAACTAGTGTAGCAAGATTAGGAAACATGGCAGGGCTTATTTGTTCTTCTCAAGGGGCCCTTTACAATTACGGGAGAATTTCAAATTAGTACCTTGTGCTCAGCTGCAGATAATCTATGTGAGATACTCCTTTTTTTCACATTGAATTTGCAACCTGTACACACCGCTTCCAGGATCCATGGGAGAAAATGTAATTGTCCACGGTGAGCTTGTGAGAACAGTGTGGCACTTCAAACTGCGGTGCCTCTGGGCAGTTCGGGGCTTTGTCTGCCAGAGGCGCAGCTCCTGGGTGGGCTCGTGGATGTGAGGAAATGAGTCCATGAAGTCCTCGTTCCTCTGACAGGCAGAAATGTCTGCTGGGCTCTTGAGTGTCTTGTTTTCCAAGGGAGACCTCAGGACGCCTCTTATTAATGATTGTCCTCTCTGTAAATACTCTCATAAAGCTTTGTAAGTACTGTGATAACATGGCAAGGATAAAGCCAGCCTGGAGTAGAGGAAAGCGCAGGAATGACTTGTATGTCTATGAGCTCACCTGGGAAGGAAGGAAGCCACCGAAGCACCTTCATCGTGCTTCAACAGTGCCTCAAACTAAAGTATCTTCGACTTTAGTCATCCCCAAGAGGTAAGACAGGCTTCACTAACAGGGAATGAAGCTGAGAAAGAGAAGCAACAGGAATTTTTAGAAGGCTCTGCCTCTTCCTATCTCCTAATTGAATGTTGAGTATTACTATGGCAGGTGAATGAGAGAAGTCCTGTGGGCAACAGTGATGACAGCATTTTAGGCCTTCTCAAATGAACCTGTCCTTTGTTGTAAAGAAAATTAGAATGCAATATATAGATTTTCATCTTTATCTTATCAGTCTTAAGATAACTTTATAATGTGCTTTGTTGCAGACTGCCATTGGCTTGCAATTGAAAGAAAGCTCATTTCACTTGATGGAACTAACTGTCCTGAGAGATTTCATTTCTCTAATTAGTATTGAATGGATATTGTTTCTCTGGAATGACCATGCCTTGTCAAGAGTTCATCTGAGGTCTGGGGTGCAGAAGACTGTGGCAATTTACTGTTCCACAGGATGTAATGCATAACCAAAAGCCATTTTAAGGGTGATGTGAGCTAATAGAGAAGGTAAGCACATGGTTGGAAACATTCTGTCGCTGATTTATTGCAAACACCATCCTAACTATATTTGTGTATTGAAGCAGAGTAGGTATAGGCCTCTCCTGTTTCCCCCATGCATTCTTTAATTTTCTTAATAGCTTTATTTGTATTGGGCAATGCCAGAGCAGCTATCAGTAGTATGTGGATTTAGCTGAAATCAGCTTTTTCAAACTCCCTTCACCACTTTATTTAATTAAGGGTTGTTGGAAAGTTTCCACATAATCTGTGTAGACTAGCTATGCCTTAAGGCTTACCTAGCTGATTTTCACAGTTTGTCACTAAATCCTGATGGGGCATGTGCTCTTATTACATATATCAGCATTGTCCTTTAAAAAGCAGAGTAGCAATTCTACTGTGACCTGGTTGGGAATGAGGAATCTTCCTGATCGTAAGCACCTTACTCAACATGGACAGTATGTAACAGCCGTACACCAAATGGGAAATCGTCCATTTGTAAACACAGAACGAGAATGTGCCAGTACTTTACTTTGTGTGCAAACATACATAAAGCCAAAAAAGCATTTCCAATAGCTCTGCCTCTATGCTAGTTTGTAAGTAGTCCTGTGTATTGAACTAAGCATCAGACCCTCAAACCACGGGCAAATTAGTCTTTCATGCCTGAGCTCCATCTACCTCAGAAGTGGACTGGAGCTAAAGACTTCCAAAACCCACTACGGAACAGCTCAGGGAAAGAAAGATCTGCAAGTGTTAAGAGTAAACCAATTATAAATAAGGGGAAGATTTTTCTATTGTGAAGGATAATCTGTCTCAGAGTTAGATTAACGCTGACATATCCCCTTTAGACAAGAAGCTCAGAAATGACAGCCATTTGGATCTATGTCTGGAAATGCTGTCAACACCCACTAGTCATGAAAAAAAGAAAATCCCACGTCGTGTCTTGGCTGCCTGCAGTTGCAGCCATCTGTTTGGATGGCACATGCCTGCTCATGGGTTGGTTGGAGTAGTTCACTAGGATTTCATGGATGCCAAGCAGCAGTAGCTTGAAAAGAGCAGACTGTATGTCTCAACACTTGCTGTATTTTTTATTAGGAGCCATCATTCTGTGTGGCTGCAGTAGCTTCACAAAAACAGCTTTGATTTGCTGACATTTGTTGATATTCACATGTCAAAGTAAAGGAACAGAGACAAATAAAACAGCTTTTAGGGGACCCTGAACCTGCCAAGATGCAGTGCAGTGGGCACCACAAAATACAACATGGGACAATCCAAATGTCTTTAGGAGAGCCATCTCCTAAGCTTTCTAGATGAACAGGGTAATTGCTGCCTTTTCACCACCCACAGAATCAGCTGGAATTTATGACATAAAATTGTTCATTCAATTCCAGAATGGAGAAATCAGTCAAAATACCTAATTACATGAATATTGAATATGGATGCAGCACTCTTTTAAAAAAAAATAAAAATATATTAACTGTGCCACAGAAGCAGAGAGATCGGCATAGCCAGAAGGCAATGCAGCTGTAGGAATTTTATTCATGTGCTGTGGATTTTGCTT
This sequence comes from Chloroceryle amazona, assembly GCA_027560015.1. Classification (NCBI taxonomy): domain Eukaryota; kingdom Metazoa; phylum Chordata; class Aves; order Coraciiformes; family Cerylidae; genus Chloroceryle; species Chloroceryle amazona. The sequence continues at coordinate 181,830 of JANHFX010008693.1, forward strand.
ATGTTTTTTTTCTACATTTAACAACAACAACAAAAAAGTACACTTTAGAAAAGCATAATATGATGATTATTTCATTAGATTTTCAATATGCTGATTTTGATCTCGATTACCTTTGTGTTTTTCTTTTTTTCTTTTTTTCTTTAAAGCTTTTCAGGGAAAAAAAAAAAATAAAAAAATCTAGTAACCTAAATGAAGCAACTGTGCAGGTATCACTTCTATCCAGAAACACTGCCATTGCATCACTGCCGTTATCATTGGTGTCAGTTGGGGAATGATTTTACAGAGCATTATATCCCCACAGATTCAAAACAGCGTGTGTTTCCTACATCTCGTATAAAGACTGTATGCTCCAGATTACCTCTTGTGAATAGAGCCAGTATCTCTGTGTCTTCAAAGATATTGATAACTGTCCAGACCTGGCCTTCCTATTTGTTACCAGCTCCATTTGTATTCCATGCCATAGAATATTATCCGGTGAAGTCATTCATGGGTGCGGTTTGATCAGATTACAGACAGGCTGCGTGATTAGGTTAAAACCAGTTTACCAACCAGATTCACAACTGCATTTCACCGAAGCCCAATCACCTGCAGATCTAACAAATGCTAATGCACTGTGCCATACGGGGAACGGTGAGTCTGGGCTATTGTTACCAGACCGTGTGGCAATGAGCCATGATGATAGGGTACAGTTCCCCTGCTCAGCGGAGCCAGCAGGATGAAGAGCAGTGATGTCTTTTCAAAGGGAAACCCTCATTGTGCTTCAAGCAGCCCTGGAGGTCTCTGTTTAATGAAATAATTACCTCTCGAGCCACTATTAAGAAGGAAAATTGTATTTAATTCTTCTGACTCATTTTCCACAAGCTTAGGATGTTGGGAAGGAATGAAATCTGAGGTATCCACTAAAAAGCTTAGACTCTTAAGGTTAATGACTCACATCACAGATTCATGAGGACATATGCTTATTGCTTTTGTGAGACAGATACAACACACTTTTAAAGGCCCCCAGTCTGAGACATAGTAGGTTATATTGGACATGAATTTTACCTTTGCCAAAAAACAGTTCAAAAAAAAGAGGCATTTTAAAACACTAAAGAGAAGTAAGATCTCTATATTTCAAGCATTGTTCTTGCTCAACCCTTCCTTATTTTAAAACACATCTTCCTGTCTCTTATCTGGCCTTTTCCCCTGATGAGACTAGTTACTTCTTACATGAAACTATTTTTACTCGTCTGTGTTTTTTAAATGCGTCTACCTTTCTCATATGATGTCATGGTTTTCTTGTTTGACGAGATCCCTGATTTTTAAAGTGAACATGTCAGTGACTGAATAATGCCACCACTGACTCCAAAACGAGTAGAAAAAAAAAAAAAAGACGATTTTTTCTTTTATTTATTTCTATTTTGACTAAATTGCTACAAAATACAGAGTGGGTTTCTAGCACAAACTCCCCAGCAATCTGCCTATACGTAGAAGCAATATGCTGCTATATTGTGGAAATGGGGGATAATAAGCTGCAGAAAATAGCAGTCTCTATGCAGCCTACTGAGTGATATCAGAAGAGGCTTAGCCTGAGAACACTGCGTGATGGTAGTGGGGAGGTTGGACCATCAAGTGTCTCTGACTCAGCTACGACAGATAACAATGCAGCTGAAGAACCCATCCAAGTCTTCTTTAGTGACTAAATGTCATTTGCATGTCTCTGCTGGTGCCAAGGCGATTTACACCTCTTCCCCCGCTCATCAGCTCACCGTGCTGGAGGAGCATGCTCCATCCTCAATCTCCGTGTCAGTCAGGGGTTCAGGTGAGCAGGTGTTGTCTTCTCCCTTGGCCAGTATCCACTGTGGTGTGAGACTGAGCTCATGTTTAGGGCAATAGTTTCGAAGCTTAAGCCCTGGGAATGATTTCATCATGCGGGGCTTTGGCCAAAGTGCCCTGAAAGCCATACAAGGTTTTTGATAGTGTAGCAAAAGAGCTGCTGTATAGGAACAGCAGGCTATTCCAGACTTTTCAAGCATAATATGTCAAAGTTTTCTGAGGTTACTCATTGAAGTAAATATTCTCTACTTCTCCCATTTCCAAGAACCTTTTACCCTTGACTAGACAAATGATAACATTGCCGTGTTACTAATCTTGCCGATTTTCACAGTCTTTGATAAATGCTTTGGAACAGATTTCATCACATCCAGCAGATTTAATGCTTCTTAAGATAAGGCAAGTGTCTAGCAGTAACATTTTTCTCAGTCAATTCAACTACAAGTAAATACTGTAACATTTTCTGTCTGCATACTGTGTGTGATTATAGGATTAAATCTGAAGCAAAAGCCTGGTTTTGTAAGCAGTTAAAAATCTCTTGTAGAAAAGCTCTTCTTTCTCTCTTGCTGTAGAAAATGGACTCATTTTTTCTTTGACGGGTTTTCAGCTATAAAAAATGATTGTACAGTAAGAAACCAGGATGTTGAGAGAGTTTTAATTTCCTTTGGAGAGGATAATTTTTAATTGGAAATGCAATTGAATTTGGAAGATTTATTTTATTTGTTCCAAAAGTCCCTGCAAATTTATTTTTCTGCTTTCTCCATTTTCTTTTTCATAGTTGGTGAAAGTTGCCATAGCTACACAGAAATTGCTGATAATTTCACTCAGTAAACAACCTTTTTTTTTTTTTCCTCAAGTAAGTATTGGTGGTTATGAAGAAATATGTTGTTACTTGTAACAATAGGAGGTTTCCTCCTCTGCCCCATACCCTTATCAGCTGTGTCTATTATTTCTCTGACTCACATTTACCTGATGATTCAGAACTTCAGAAATGAGCTTCCGTACCCAGAAATGACCACAGTGGGTGTTAATATCCATGTAGGGTATGGTAAAGCTTGGAAATATATAACGCCCAACATATCTCGTCCAGCTCTGAGATTTATTTTTTTTGATTCATCTTTGATAATTTCTTTAAAATAATGAGGCTTAAGTGCTGCAATTTAACAAGTAATAATGGAAAGAAGATTCTATTCCATTTCTGTGCCCATTGGAAAAGTTCCGGAAGCTGTTTGTGGTTGAGATGACCTGAGATGACCTGTTTTCAGACAGTGGGAATGACTGTATGTGGTCTCCATTATAAAATATCCAGAACTAGCAATGTCATTTACTGTCATTAACTCCTTCACTGCATTGTGCCTATATATGCCCAGGTGACAAGACTGGATGTGTCCAATTGTGATGCGGGATGGAGACACTGTTGCAAAGCTGCTCCCCAGCATTGGAAAGGTCATGAAAAGGGCAGGTCTTCCCCAGTGACTAAAACGCCTAAACATTATGCCTTCTTCAAATGGGAAGGAAGATAGATCTGCAAAACTATCGACAAGTCAGTCTCACCTCTGTCTCTATGAAAGTTGGAGCAAGTCATCAAAGCAAGTCATCAAAGAGGCCATTTGAATTGTACTTTTCTACTGGAGAGTGGTTTCCTTTGTTACCCATGACCTTTTATACAAAGTGGGATATCCACTTCCGGGGATGTCCTCTACAGCCTAGCAGGGAAGTAGAGCTAAAGGGAAGGTTAAAATCCACTTGCTGCCTTCACTGCTTTTCTTCTACGATCCTGAAAGCCAGGAGCTTTGCTATAGATCCCCCTGATAGAACTGAACAAAATTTTTATCATTTCATCAAAGTAAGCCAAAGCAGTTCAGCTCCCTTCTCTAAAGCAGTTCCATTTTTAATTCAATAGCTGAAGCAAACAAAAAAGCCTTCCTTACACAGCTTTAATGATAATATATCACACTGAGCATAACCTGAAACATTGTTGGAGTGTCGTCGGAAAACTGTTATTTGCACTTTCAAAAGCATGATTTAGCCACGTACTCCCTCAAAGGTTTCAGCAATGAATGAAATGTATTGTTTTCTGTTTCCACAGAAATAGAGTGGGAGCATTCTCATAAAATCAACTAGTTCGTTTTAGCTGATGAACAGAAACTTTACAGTCTCTTCAGGACCAATACAAGGTAAATGCTTTAGTCTGGTGTCTTAAGGACAACGTACAGCAAGGCCCAATTTTAGGGTTGTATTATTGCCTCTGAGGCTGTCTTGGAAACACTGATTAGTTGTAGGAATCGTTGCATTTCCAAAGAAAAGTGTTATAGCAGAGACCTCATATAGAAGTGAATATTATTTTTGAAGCATAAAGCAAACGATACTGGTTCGTGGCATGCAGTGCTGTGGCCAAAACCAACACAGGAAACATTTCCAGACATACATTTTCTATACACAGATGTGCAAAGGGTGCATGCACAAACATAGGTATATTGACATATGATTTGGCAACTCTTTTTCAGTTCTTTATTTTTTTTTTATTATTTTTTTTTTAATTCTAATTCATGTATGTGGTGTGCTTAATAAAACAATCTAATTGTTCATGGTTGTAGCTTGAGCTATAGCACATACACAGCTTTTAGAAATGTTTGCAGTCCTTATGGTATGTGCAACAGTATATAAAACCCCTCAGAAGATAGCTGTTACTGGTGAAGGGAGTCCATTCTAGAAAGCATCCAGTCATCATAGGAATGAGTAACATGTTTGTTAATGAAGTATTTTCTTCATGGGAGGTAAAAATTATTCACTAAAATGAGTGGATTGCATCCTTTATATAATTTTAAGGGAATTGAAGTTGGTTTTGTATTTAACCTCTGTCAATGCTTGGCAAGAATAATACCTGGTTTAGCTAATGATTTATTTCAGTGTCTTTCTCACACTGTCTTGCAGGTGCTCAAAGGAAACCCTTTCTTCGATGGGCAGAGTACTTCTATTCCATTGGACTTTGCTAGTAAGTAGAGAATGTGATCTGCACTTCGCTGCAGCCATGTTATTAAAGCTGAATATTTCAATTAAGTAATTCTGGAAGTAAATATATGATGAAAACCATGAATCACAGATGTAAAATACCAGTAACACTACTATTATTATTATTTGGCTATTTTTGCTAGAAGTGTTTTCTGTTCTTCAAATGTGGTAGGCCAAAGTGTGTCATTCAGAAGGGGTCTCCAATTTTTTCACATTTAAGGAACATGGGAATTTCAACATTGGCACAGTGAAGTCTGATACTATTTCATCCCTTTGCTCACATGGTTTGTGACTAGTTAATTTGGAAAATTAGCTGGTCCCTTTTTTCTGATGTCTGTTTTCACAATCTTCCTATCAAAAAAAAACCCCAAATCTATAAGCATTTTTAAAATAAGTAAGCCTTGTAGGGATTAGGAACCTCAATTTACACTTTAGAAGTCAGACAGGATGGAGAATACATTCACATATAACAACAAAAGGAAATGATATATCTTCTTCCCTTCTGAAATATTGCCTGCTTAAAATAAGACTTTTCTAAATTAACATTGAAAAGGAAGCCTTGTAAAAAGCTTCTTTTCTTTTAATGAGGTATAAAGTTAATTTCTCTTATTATTTTTTTTTAAGGAAAAGGAAAAAAAATAATTGTTTTTCCATTTAGACTCATTGGAGGTGCAGCAGAAGGAATACAATGGCATAATTCTTTGTAAGGTAATTGTTGTTTTTCTGTAGGGGAATGTATATATGTCTATGAAAACCTTTCTTTAATAATATTTCTCAGATGTGTGGCAGAAATACAGTCTTTTGTGTCGATCAAAATATCAAAGTTATTTGTTTCATTATGTGAAATATAATTGCATTTTACCCCTCTGATTTCTACAGCTGAGTTTCTTGCTACCTTTCTTTTGGAAGCTCAATTACAATTCTACTGTAGCATCTTCCAAAAGTGAACTTTCATGCTGGTTTGGGACATCAGTTTGCCCAGATAGGCAAATTATTTTCTAGACGGTGGCTGTGAAATCCAGATCTCACTCAGATTCTGAACTGAAAGACATTTGACCAAGTATTTTTGTTTTGCTTTCAAGGGCAGGAGAGCTGTAGCTGCAAATGTGGTGGGGCAAAAGTCCCACCTGTGCATTGTTGTTGCAGGTGATTGCCGTGCGTGCAGAAGGTTGAGATGATGTATTAGTGGCAACTGAAGAAGGAGATCTGTGTAGGTGCAAGTAGGAGCCCAGTATGCATTTTTGTGTTGTCTTCTCTACCTGAATTGAACAAGAGCAAATGCAAACAATACACAGAGCTACAAGAAGGAAATCAACCTGAGAAGAGCCATATGTGGCAAAACGGATAGTCTGTCAAGCCTTGGGGAGGGCTCTGATGCTGCCCCAAACAAGGTAATTAAGTCAGGGAAAGAATCAGCAGGCTCAGAAGGGAGTTAGGCAACATGAGGGGCAATTGGTTGTCAGCCCTTGGGCTGTAATTTTGCTGACCAAGTTCACCTGGCTCTCCACCCACCTGAAGCCATCAGCCCAGGAGCTATTTACACTCCACCCTGAAGTTACAGGCTTAGGTTAAGCTATTTTAAGTGTATTAGGTCTGTTCTTGATGTATTATTTGGATTTCCTAGACTGAATATGGGCCTGCCTTGTAGCCCTGTCTTTGTTGGGGATTGCTGGAGTGCTTGCTGTTGTCATCCCTGCTCTGCTCATCCGGATCGGGAGCTCTGTGAGGTTTGTGCCTCTATTTTTAAGAACAGAGTAATGGGGGGACGTAATATCTGGAGGAGGGCTCTGAGGGCTGGAACCCCTCTGCTGTAAGGCCAGGCTGAGAGTTGGTATTTTCAGCCTGAAGAAGGGAAGGCTCTAGGGAGACCTTTTTGCAGCCTTTCAGTACTTACCAAGTCTGTCCCCAGATTTCTGATAGGCTCCTTTTATCAGGGCCTGTTGCAGCAGGACAAGGGGTGGTGAGTGTAAACTAAAGGAGGAGGGATTTAGGTTAGAGAGAACAAAGATACTTTTTTTCATTGAGAGCTCTGAGACCTTGGCCAGGTTGCCCAGGGAGGCAGTAGAGGTCCCATTCCTGGAAATGTTCAAAGTCAGGTTGGATGGAACCCTAAGCAACCTGCTCTAGTTGCAGATGTCCCTGATCACTGCAGGGGCGCAAGGCTAGATGGCTTTTAAAGCTCCTTTCTAACCCAAACCATTTTGTGAATCTGTGATGCTGCCGTTTTACTAAGTGCTGACCACGACAGATGTGCCTTGCCTCTCCCAAAGTGCTTAGACTTTAAATGTCTGCCTGGAATTCATTGTGCTTACATGGTAACAACTACTTGGTAGTAATTCAGGAAGTGCTGTAATTCAGCTTTTTTTCTTGGGTGAAATACAAATTTTCTGGAATTCTGTAGTGAATTCAGATGAGGTGTAGTTAAGCAATGTATTACTATGGAAGGGTTTAATGGCTTAGTAGGTCAAAATAATCTGTGTGTGTATGGGAAGAATCGAAAGATCTGGTATCTTACACAATGCTTTCCCTCCTGAAGCGTTTTTACACCTGGCATATGCAGGTTCCATTCACCACCCACTTAAGTGATTCTGATTCATCAGGAAAGTATATGAGCTTTCTTTTTAGAGAGGTGTTTGAATATGAAATGTCAGGAGACTGCAGTTCCCCCCTTTCTCAATGAGTGGGGTGTGTCCCTCCTTTCTCAAGGAGTAGGGAGAGCTTTTAAAGGCACAGACGGTGCTGTTACCTGCTGCATGGCTCGTTCACTGGAAACTAAAATGCTGTTAATATTTCCTGGTGCTAACTTGCATCTGGTGTGAAATTCCCGAGTGTCAGTACGGTGTTTGATGCTTGTTGTTAGCTCTGGAGGACGGCAGTGATGCTTCTTGTGGTGAGGTTTTGCCTTGTGGCCTTCTGTAAGAAATGTGAAGAGATTTAAATATTTCAGTCCTCTCAGGTATGTCCGATTGCTCATTTATCGCTTGTGCCAAAGGGGTGCTCAGAAAGAGGGCTAACAGCAGGATTTTGGCAAGATGTGAACATGCAGATAAAAGATAAAATACAGACTTGAGAAGCATGTTTATCTTCTAGAGGCGATCCTTGCACATCAGGTTCTAGCTTCTTTAATCAGGCCTGAGATAAGATTCCAGATGATGGAGAGAAGAGCCTGTAAATTCTTGCTTTTTTTAAAGCTGCAGGCTGCTTACGCTTCACAGGGCACAACAGTTCCTTGTGATTTGAAGAATATTCCTTTTAAACCAAACTGGCTTTCCCGTGGCAGAGAAGAACCACTGTCCTACCTAGCCATTGGGCTTGCATCAGTGTCCTCAAGCAGTTTATTGTAAAAACAAAGTTCGTACAAAGAGCTGATGTGGAAAGAATCTACCTGCAAGGAGCTATAGTGATGGTCCTTTGGATTCTTTGTTGGGGTTTTGAGATGTAGCTTCCTTTGATGTTTTAGCTGATGTAAAACATAACAGCTATATTTACAACTAGTGTTTACAGAAGCAGTTGAAGCTTGAACTTGGGCACAGGCTTACTCTCCAAACTGTTGTTACTATGACAAAACAGTGCTGTCCAGAAATGCACTCGACGTGTGGAATCAAACTCTACAACCTGTGAAAGGTTATAAAGCAGGCATGTTTATTGCAGAGCCGGGCAAGTGGGGGAATCTCTCCCTCTAACACATGCACTGGGGTTCAGAAACAATCAATTCTTATAAAAAGATTATGTATAGATGCATTGCATTTCCAAGAAAGCAATTACATAATCAGTAGAATTCTGAGAAGTCATTATCATAACTCTCCGCCCATTATCGCATGCACCCATCCACATGGTGGTGGGTTGTCATCCTCTGGTGGTCTCTGGGAGGAAGATCGGAGTCTTCCTCGTCTTTGTACTTTTCACCTTGTTGGTTTTTGGCTTGCCTTGCACTCCTATACCTGTTCAGACTTGTTTTGTGGTTTCTTGGACTATGTTACTAAAGCCTGTGTTGGTTTTGTAGTTTCAAGTGTGTTATTTTGTACAACGTGTCATTTTGCACAACTGTTGCTGGGTGCTTCCTTGCTGTTTATTTCTCTGATCGCAATGAAACTGGTAAAATCTGCAGGTGCATTTACGAATGTTACTAAAATTTCTATAGAAGGGTGGTGTTTACTTTGACTTTCCTTGCAATGAAGGACTGGGTAACTAGTAGCTGTAGTTCCTGGGGTAATCTCCTTGTACAGATTTTAGCTAAAGGCAATCAAATACAGGTGTATTAGAAGGAAGAAAAATACGTTACTTATGCAGGTATGTGTGATCACCATGTCCTGAGAATAACGAGAGCTGCAAAGGATTTGGTGGATTTGGATAATAACCTGTCTGTCTGGACTTGATGCTTTGTTCCTAGAACTTTGGCTAATAAGGTTAAGAAATAGGGCTTTTATTACACCAGGTCTTGGAAATCTTGAATATAGTTAAAGAGCTGTGACTAATATTTATTGACATTGTAATGAGCGTATAGTTTGGGGAAGACAGGAGCGGCATGTTGTTCTCTAGTGGACACGGCTGTGATGAACCTAACAAAATTCTTCAATGCAGTCTCGAGGAGATGGTTTAGATTTAACTTTCTAAGCAAGCTGAATCTATGCGCTCCTGCTCTATCTCTTCACATGCACAGAGATGTGCCCTCATGTTGTCCGAGTGGGATCGCTTTCTTGTGGCAACAGAAGGCAAGGAAGGTCCACTGCTGAATGTGCATTGCAACTCTGGGTTCCTTTTGATTGCCAGCTCATAAAAACCATGTGTTCCTGAGTTGTGAGTAAATTATACTGATCTGAATAAATGATATTGATTCAGCTCAAGCCTCTTCAACTATGAATAAACAACTATGAACCCTTGCTGTCCCAAGGGTTATGGGCTAGCACTGAACCATTCCTTTTATAAAATGGTGTAGGATGTCTTGACTTGTTAAGGTTCTGGCAGAGCATGGGAGGGGTTGAAGCGTTGGCTTCTGGAAGGGGTTATCTTCTTAAGTAAGGCATATTCCACATACACCTCCCAAACTCCCAGTAGTAGAAACAAGTACAAACGGCCAATGTGATCTTAGTCAGAATTTTATATGGGGATAAGAGACCAGATTGAAATAAGGCATTGTGGTATAAGTAAGACCAAGGATTGCAGAGGTCTGGAAGTGCCAACAACCTAATTAAAACTTGAAGCGTTAAAATTGACTGCCTTTACATTTTAAGGTACCGTTTCCCATTTTATTTTTAGTTTGTCTTACTTTATTGACATTGCTTAATCACCGATAAAGTTTATTGCACACAGTAGAGAAAAAACAGAATACCTCAGAAAGGCTTTAAGAGGATTTTCCCTAAGGTTATATTTGGTATGTTTTGGGTTCCTCCCTCCCCCGATACACATTCTCTAGTCAATGTTTGAAAGTAGGATGGAGGTTGCAAGATATTAAACTGGAAAATTAGGGAAAAAGTACTTGATGGGAAGTGCCTCCGAAGTATACATAAAAAGAAAGAAATAGTATCTTTTAAGGGAACAAATATTTAAACTGAACCAATCTTTAACACAGAACAATTTTCATTAATGGGATATTGATGGAAAGAGAAAATAACAGGAAATGTGAGACCTGTAGGGGCTGTTCAGTCCAGAAGAACAACTACTGTCATGCGTGAACTACAAACCAGAAATGTGGGAGACTGGATGTATAATTAAGAGCTTTAATAGATTTCTGAAGTTTTTAAGCTAATTCTTCTAACAGCTGTCCTGGTTTGAGTGAGCCAATATCAGGAACAATACTAATGAATTTCAGGGGAGAGTACGAATTTCTTTTTTGGAACATCAGCTTAAAGTGCCATCAATATAATAGACATACTAAATAACTTTTCAGTGCTTTTTTTTTATAAGCAGCTGTAAAAGCAGATTTTTCTAAGATACATTTTTTCCTTGATAGTTTCTTAAGCTACATTAAATTCTTAAAAGACTTCACATATATTATATCTTCTCTATATTGCTGGAAAGCCTGGTATTTCCAGAATTTCTGGGCAAAAATTCATAGACACCTGCGTGCTTTGGAGGAGTAATTTGGTGTTGGACCATTAGAAACATAATAAATTTTGGAATGGAGAAATACTTTGTCATGTGAGAAAACATACTTCAAAGCCTCTTGGGGTTTATTGTACTGTCTGGCTAGGCTGTTCTTGAGTTGTACAGTGGTAGTAGGGTACGTTACATACTAAATGGGTGGTGTGGTTCTGCTGGGATAGAATCCTAGGCCAGCCATAGTCTGCAGGCTGTTTTCAGTTTTGAGTTAGCCACAAGCTTTGGCTGGGAGAGTGAAAAGCTGCCCCACAGGCCTGTCTTATCACAGAAACATCATGCTCTTTATAAAGGAGAAAGTTTGCTGAGTATGGTGGGATTTCCTGCTCCTCTTCCTTCTCCTGCATCTCCATTCCTGGAGGGGCCTTACCATTCTGCTCCTGAAGATGCTTTTGTGTTTATGGTGACCGCCGTATATTCGCCAGGGCCGAGTATAACTTTGAATACTTCATATTTGCATGAGTAATAATATTAGTTTGGCCATCTCATTAAGTCTGCTTTCATTTCAGCCTCTGGGTCTCCTCTCCTTTTCTTGATTTCCGCCCCCCCAACCCCCCCAAACCCCGGCTGGGGAGAGGAGGAGAGGACATC
>JANHFX010008694.1:0-10095 GCA_027560015.1 Chloroceryle amazona
AGAAAGAAATTATATGGGGGGGGGGGGGGGAATCAAAGTTCATTTATTGATGTATGCACTTGCCTATTATCTTTGAAACACAGGGGGGGGGGTTTAAGACATCTCAATTCCTAGCAAGTATTTGCTGTACTATTATTACCATTGTAAAGAGAACTATGAAGCAAAAAGAATGGCAAAAACAGGAACAGAGACATCTAATCCATTAGTTCATGGTGCACAGCAGGCCACTTTTTGAAAAAAGACTAAAATCTAATTAAGAGATCTAAATAATATTCATTGATGATATGCAAAATAAATGATATTGCAGTACACAGGGGCTAGATCCCTTTATATAAATGCTCCTAAGTTTGGGAAAATACGCCACATCATTAAATACAGTCTTTCATGCACCCTGCATGGACCTCTCGTAGGCTGACTGCTGATGTGGTAGCAGGTGCATTATTGTAACTGGCAATCATGTGCCAAACACAGTCCACACATTGCTCTCTTCAGCCTCCCAGGTAAGGTATGCCAAGTTTTTTGTATAGGATACATACCGATGTCAGAAAACATTGCGAAGGAAAACAATAACTTACAGTGTCTGAATTAGTTATGCTACCTAAATTGGCTTCAAGAAACATTTCTTACTCCTCTGCTGGGGAAAAGCACTTCAATGATTTCAACATTGTCACTTTGGACTGCAGCTATGTAGTGACACAGAAGTTTTACCGAGATTTATTTCAGTTTTGAAGTAGGACCACTGTAGGTCTGTATTCCTTTCTCTGTTGGTTTTCAGGAATTTACTGATGTTTAATAGAACAGCCATTAAGTTTAGATGCTTAAAGCACGCACCAAGGTATTGTTTTAAAACAAAGAATTAATGATCATTAGTGTTATCTTTTAGTTAGACACTGTATCTACAGTTTAAGGATTCTGCACTTTGTGATTAAATACAAAAATACAACGTGAAATTTAAGTAAATAATTATTGCTTTTACTACTGTCAATATACAGTTTATGAATAACCAATTCAAACTGTGAATATAACCAATAGAACACAAATTATTAATTTTAATTTCTTGCTTGCTAAACAATGACATTTAGAGATAAATTTCACAAAATACAGAATAAGAATTATTTCACATGGCTCTAGCTAAAAAAGAAACAGAAAATGAATTGCTCTGGCTTCTTTACACTTGCAGTGCCAAAGCTGTCATTTCATCTCTCTAGTCCACCAGAGAAGAACACTAATTTCTCACTATGGAAAGTCAATTTCCTGCTAGTATGGTTTTTTGTCTGACAATCTGCACTTCTGTAGTCCTATATATATTAAAAACTGCCAGACCTATGGTTTTATAGTTGAATCTCTTCTAACTCAAAAAATTAGGGACTACCCAGGCCTTGCCACTCCCCTCACCCCCAGGAAAAACAGTGAACCCCAAAACTGTGTGAACTGTCGGACAGTTTGATTTTGACAATAAAATAACCATGGAGCTTCCTGAAGTCATACAGTTTAATGGGAGGAGGGAGGAATGGTTGTTTGACTCATAGCTCCAACACACTCCTAGAATTTCTTTAGTTCTTCTAGCTTTATTATTAAAGACTGCAAAATTTGCCAATGGCTGTTTCATCCTTATGCATTAATTCACACATTCCTTACCAGCTTTTACTTTATTTTCACTCGGTTCTTACAAAGATGTCAGAATGTCCTTTTTGGGGATCCTTAGTTTTATTAGATAATTTTGCATTACATGTATTTGTTTCATTTTAGGAAAAAAATCACTTTGCTAAAATCAATTTTATTATGTCTTTATTTTATAAGGGCATGGGTGGCCTGTCTCATGTAGGTGGCTGTCATCCATGTCATGTCCTTTTTCCCCAAGGAGTATCTCTACCTCATGACAGCTACCCAGCAATGACCTTTATTTGCTACAGCTCACCCAGAGCCAATCTATTTATTTCAAAGCTCCTACCTAGAGCAGGGCAATCAAGTCCCACATTCCCACGTAGTCCTGCAGAGAGTATATCTGTGTACCACACACTAGAGGAACACCTGCATAGATTAGCAGGTGTTAAAAAAGGACTTTTCCCCTTCAAAGCACTTAAATGGGGGAGGAAGAATAGATTTTGCTCCTCTTACCATGTTACTGAGAAAGGGTGGTGAGCTTAAAGGCTTACTTCTGAAACGTTTTGCAGCTAGCACCTCAAGCTGGCATATCACATCTAGTAGCATGTTTCACAGACATACACCTGAATAGCAGTAGCAGTCGAGGGAAACAGTAAAATGGACTGGTGAAATCTGAGCTTTCAGGAAAGGATATGGAGACTGTGCATCTATGCAGACAACGCTCTTTATTCCAGCTAGATTCGATACAGTCAGGAGCCATGCATCCATAAACTGGAGACAGCTAACGCATGTAATAAGCGACCTTTTTACACAGATTATTAATAGAAGCTTTTATTTTATTTTTTCTTTACTTCTATTTTCACATTTGCTTTGAGACAGAATCAGTATACCAGACTCAAAACTACAAAATTATTTTTATGTAATTATTTTTATTTATCCCAGTCTTCTTTTTTTTTTTTTTCCCTACATCTACTGTTTATCTTCATTCTTTTGTAAGCTTTTTTCCTAGTTTCTTCATTAGGTGATAATAAAAAAATATCTGGTTACTGGATATATTAACTGTGGCCTGATGAAACATACTCATTTCAGTCTGTCTCTTATATGTGTGTCTGCTTCTGTAAACCTTTTCTCATCTGAGAAGTCCCCTGAAATAAATCTGATCCTGTAATGTACGTTAGCGCATGAAGTCAAAGGAGCCATTCATTGCTTAAAGGTAGCCATAAGCCTTAAGTGCTCTGCTACTGTGGGGGCAGAGAAAGAAAGGACTATTCATGACAATACCTGCTTTTTAAATTAGCCCTACATGGAAAAGCCTGTTAGTGTTACATTTACAGAGGTGCCTGTTCCTACAGAGACTAAGGAGTGAATTCAGCATCCATTTTAATTTATTTCGAGAAGCTCTATATGAGTGCAGCAGATGATGGCTGTGTCTGTCTGCACTCCTGAGCACTTACAAAGTAGACAAGAAAGGGAAAAGATGAAACTTTAGAACTTTCATAGATATTCTCACAATGTTTAAGTATTAATGATGGGCAGTAAACTAAACCAAAACCAATTCCCAGGACTCACATTTGACATCTACTACTACAGCATAACTAGGGTCTTTTATTACTGATTATAAAATGCATGCAAAATGCTTTGTATAGTCATTAGTTAAGTTTCAGCAACAGATTACTTCATACTGGCTGCACTGTTCCCTGCGGTCGGATGAGGTTGCTATCAAACTCACTCCAATTACAAATTACATTACAATAAATGGGTGGGGGTGGGGGTGGGTGAGATCTCAAATTTTGTAGCTTTCTTTCATCTAGCAGCATTTTTTTACTGCACAGAAAAATCACAACTGAAATCCTTTAGCTCTAAGTAAATTAATTTTCCTTGCCTTTCTTTTTTAATACATATTCAGAAATACTACATTTCTACCCAGGATGTAAAGTAATATCTGTTCTCCAAATATGACACAGCAAAAATACACTGAACTGCTCAATCTTCAAGCCTCCAAATTAAGGTGTAACTTCTCTGTAACTGCATGCATCTGCTCTAAACTGCAGAAGAGAATAAAAAGGATACCATGTTCCAATTTTCTAATGCATCCTGAAGGCTGAAATTATAGATGTTTTTAAGGCCTGAGAGGTAAGTCATTGGGGGTCCCTTGTTGTGTATTGATTAAGAAATAAATGGGATCGTTAACTTGTTAGCAAAGTATCATGAGGAGAAGCGGTCTCATAGAATTTCAAGAAATCAATTTCATGTTAAAACTAATTTCTTTACTCAGCATTTTATGGCGAGGAAGATGTCAAGGTCTAGATCAAATGGTGTTGAGAACATGATGAGGAATTATAAACTCCAGAGTTCGAATTTGAGGCTGATACTGAGCCAGGCTATAGCCATAAACTAGACTATTAATATGTTTGTAAACCGGGAACACAAACCAGCTCTAGTCCTTCATTGCTGCTCTATAAGAGTTGAAGGATCCTAACCCAGTGATTTTAAAGATGGTTGGAGTTTTACTGTAGATTTAAACAGAAGCAAAACTGAGAACCTGCAATTGCAAAACAGTTTGAATATGAAGATTGCTACATTTTCCCTTTCATAGAAAGCTTTATGCTACGGAAGTGTAGAAATCTTAGATCTTCACTTTTTTTTTTTTAACTAATAAAAGAAACCCCAAACTTCAGCTTACCCCATTTAGGCTTTCAGTACTGCTCCTCTGGCATACTGGGTCTCAGAGGAAGCTAATGAGCATCTTGACATCACAGGGCTGGTAAAACCCTATTTGCCCAGACCTTCCAAGGCCCTGGGACTGTGCTAGCAAAAGAAGAGGTGTAGCAACCTCTAGACCTCCAGGTATCTGTGAACAAATCATAGCTACCTACACAGAAAGTGCTAATGTATTGCTTTGAATTACTGGAATTATTTCAATCCCAGTTCCAAATTGCTACCTAAAATAAGATCTAAACTATTCTCAGTTCACTTCTGGTTCTCCCAAAGTTTTGCAGTATACCAACCTTGTCAGCTTCAGACGCACATCTCAGAATCACAGATTTGATTTGGATCTGTTTGAAGGGCCTGGAAAAAATCTGGCCAAATGGAGTTTAAAAACTTATTTTTGGGGGGGGTATTTATTTATTTTTAAAGAGTAAGATACAGTCAATATTTTTAATTTAAGCAAGTCTTAAAAAGTCAGAGGCATTCTAATTAATTATTAGCTAATTTGAGAAGCTTTGTAAATGTATCTAGTACTAGTTAAACCTTGACTTTCAAGAGGTATTGAAAAGAAATTTGATTTCCATTTCTATTGTTGCTTTTGCAAGAAGTCATGAACCGAGCCTTCATATTGTACAATATCTAAGTAGTTCAGACATTTGTAAGAGGAATCCTCAAGTGCTTTTTAAATTGAAATCTAAGACAGTATAGAATGACTGTATTCATTCTACATACCAGAATCTCATTCTCACAAAACCCCCCAAAAATCACAGTTAATGATATCACTGTTCAACAATGATAACTGTTGAACAGTAATGATATTACTGTCAGTCTGCACACATTTTAGTAAAAGTTACCATAGAGTCTAATAAATTTTAGACCAAGTCTCAACAGCAGATTTAAGATGATTGGTGCAGGCAATCCATATCCACCTCAAATACAAGTAGTTTTAAGTATTCTGAAACTGTAATTCCCAAGAGGAAAAAAATAAGAAAAAGTTTTAGTCACTACATGAAATGTTTACATTTTAATGAATCTTCTCTAAAAATCACTCAACTCTTCCTCTGCCTACACCAATATGCAAATGGTTTCTTTCACCAAGGAAATGAAATAACTTTGGGTTTGAAAATGCCTAAGGCTTACCATGAGTGGTGTTAGAAAAAGCAGCAACGCTATCAAAGGTATGTTTCAGCACACAGTGCACAAAATATAAATCAGTCAACCTTCTGAGTTTCTCAGCTTGAAGATTTCATACATTAGACAGAATTAAATACTTATACTGGATTAGACTATGCAGATACTTCTCTTAGATAAGTGCTTGTGTTCAAATGACAGATAGCAGCATATCAATTATTCCCCAAAAGGTGATTCTCTTGAGATTTACACTGAATTTACTAATCATCTTCAAGATGCATAGACAGCTTTAATATATTATCATTGTCTAGGATAGGGTGAAAGTTATCATTAAAGTATCACCTCTAGAGTTGTCTCGGGGGTAGTGGTGTCATTTCCAGGGTAAAACAGTACCACCACAAGATTGCCCTGGCCTACTGCCCCAACAGTGTTCCCCAACACCCAGATTACAGAAAACAGACACTCCCCAGTCTACACAACCTAAGGTGGATTACTACAGCTAATTTGCACTTACAGTAATCATAACACAATCTTCTTATCTAGTGCTCCACCATCCTCTCCATTTCCAATTTTCATATTGTTTCAGCCAAGTCCTTGTCTGACCTAAGGCTATAACTTTTATACATATATATATATATCTCATAGTATTACACTCCACACTTCTAGAACAAAATATCCTAATATCTTTCATAATCTCCAGATATAAAGTGTAAGTTACTTTTTCACAGAGGTCTTCTGCATGGAAACTACCATCAGACCTAAGTCTTCTCAAGATGAAATATTCTAGTTGTCTCTTTTTCCTTAGGCCCTATTTTATGAATAGCTGACTATGTTGTTTTCCTCAGCTTCTCATTCATTGCTTCAACTCTTCCTAGAAGTTTATAATCCAAAAAGGAATCCCATTTCCTCAACTGTGGACTCTAGGATGAAAAGATTTGCTCTTCATCTAGCAGTGTGTATTCATGAGTAATGTCTATTTACCTTCTCAGGTTTGCTGTTGTGTTTTGGTTTTTTTTTTATGGTGTGGGTGTTTTTTTTGTTTGTTTGTTTGGTTGTTTTTTGTTTGTTTGTTATGGACTGTGTTTTTTTGTGTTTTTTTGTTTGGGATTTTTGTGGTTTTTTTTGTGTGTGTTTGTATGTGGTTTGCTTGTTTGGGATTGTTTGTTTGTTTGTTAGTTGTTTTGTTATATTTATATAAATATTTCTAAATTTTATTCTTCTAGATGCTGGTTGAGATCTTCCAGTAAATTACCTGAATCTGTTCTACTTTGAAATTGTACTGTTTTCTCACTTTACAGTGTAACTGAGAATCCAGACCAAGAGTGTCACCTGTGTTTTTTTTTTCCTCCAAGTGCCATTTTCTTCAGGATTTATAAGATTCCTTTTTTTTCTTAGCATAAGGGAACTCATTTTGCTAGTGAAGTCGCATATATCGATCATAAAATAAATGACTCCTGATAAACATCTCTGTCAAAGTTTATCTGCATTTTAAAAATGTTTCCAAGGAATTTTCAATGTACCACTTCGTCCTTCCATTTATAAAATACTGCCCTTCAAAATTAAACATATAAATTATTTAAATAATACACTACACCACAATATAAGATTAAGACAGACAATAACAAGTAGATATTCCATCTTAAAATGTATAAGTGCATTTTAGGAAAGTGAAGCATAATTGCTTATATTAAAATGCTTGACAGAATATTTTCTTAATATCCAAAACTAGTTTCTAGATATAAGGATAACAGTGATTCTTAGCTTCCACATCTGGCTTCAAAAATGTTTGTTACAAGAGATTTAAGTTGTAACTATCTTGAAACAAAAAATGTTATTTAAAAAAAAATACTTCCAAGATTTAAAAAAACTAAAAGCAGTATTTTCTATCCACTCAGCCAAGGGGTGCCAGGTCAAATTATCTAGTATCCTAATATCATCTCTGTGATCTCAGTTCCTAAGAGATATTAGATAGCTCATCCAGAGCACAGAAACAGCTTATATTATGGAAAAATAGTAAGTTAAACTCACTTGGGAAACAGCAAGGCAAGAAACAGACATTCATCTGAACAGTGAACACTGACAGTAAAATAGGACAACATTGTCCATTAATACATAAGACAATTTTCTCACTTGAATGTATGACTAATATTTCCTCAACATACTGCACACTATTTCCAGAAAAAGAAGTATCAAGATGAAATAATCACATGGAACAGCAGTTTAAGAATGAGAATTAGACTTCTATTTTGTTTTAGTTTGTTTTGCTCTGAGTCTTTGTCTAGCTGACCTTCCACCTTGGCTAAGCTTCCAGTTTCTCCAATATATACAAACTGATTAGCACAGAAGTGCATCTGCACTATCTTTGCAAGTTTTCCACTACACATAAACAGCGCATGAGTGAAAAGTAGGCCCTGCTGCCCAGAAGTCTCTCACATCCTGGCTGAATGCAGAACATAGGGTGAAATTCTGTAAAATAGCTATTAATAACTTATGTTGTTAAGTTTCCAAACATCCTTTAATTAGGTACCACCTTGGGAATGACCTTTACAGTTTGCAGCTCTGTGTTGGTCTTCAGACAGGTTCCTGTAGACCTATTCATAGAATGGCTTAGGTTGGAGGGGACCTTAGAGATCATCTAATCCAACCTACCTGCCATGGGCAGGGACACCTCTCAACTAGACTAGGTTGCTCAAGGCCTCATCCTCCTCCAGGGAGGGGGCATCCACAACCCCTCTGGTCAATCTGTTCCAGTGTCTCACCACCCTCATACTAAAGTGCTTTTTCCTAAGATACAAACTAAGCCTATTTTCCCTCAGTTTAAAACCATTTCCCCTCATCCTATTGCTGGAAACTCTTGTGAAGAGTTCCTCTCCAGCCTTCCTGCAGGATCCCTTCAGGTATTGGGAGGCAGTTATAAGGTCGCCCCAGAGTCTTCTCCAGGCTGAACAATCCCAGGTCCCTCAGCCTATCCTCCTAACAGAAGTGCTCCAGCCCCTGGATCATCTTTGTGGCCCTCCTCTGGACTCGTTCCAACAGATTTATGTCCCTCTTATGGTGGGGACAACAGAACTCGCTTCAGTATTCAAGGTGGGGTCTCACAGGAGCAGAGTAAAGGGGGTGAACCAGTTCTCTTGTTCTGCTGGCCACACTTTTCTTCATGCATCCTAGGATACGGTGGCCTTATGAGACGCATGAGTCCACTGCTGTCTCATGTTGATCTTCTTGTCAATCAACAACCCCCAAGTCCTTCTCTTCAGGACTATTCTTAAGCCATTCTGTACCCAGACTGTAATTGTGCCTGGGATTGGCCCAGCCCAGATGCAGGACCTTGCACTTTGACTTGTTGAACCTCATGCAGTTTGCACTGGCCCATTTCTCAAGGCTGTCAAGGTCCCTCTGGATGGCATCCCTTCCCTCAAATGAGTCTACCACACCACACAACTTGGTGTCATCAGCCAACTTTCTGAGGGTGCACTTGATGCCAAAGACATTGAAAAGCACTGGACCCAGAACAGATCCCTGAGGTACTCCACTTGTCAGGGGTCTCCACCTGTGACATTAATCACCTCTCTTTGAGTGCAACCTTCTAGCCTGTTTCTTGTCCACCAGTTGGTCCATCCACCAAGTCCATGTCTCTCCATCTTAGAGACAAGGATGTCATATGGGACAGTGTCAAATGCTTTGCACAAGTAGATTATATCAGTTGCTCTTGCGATATCAACCATAATTGGAACTCTGTCACAGAAGGCCACCATATTAGTCAGGCGTGATTTGCCCTTATTGAAGCCATGTTGGCTGTCACTGTTCACCTCATTATATTTCCTGTGCCTTAGTACAGATACCAGGAGGATATGATCCATGATTTTACCTGGCACAGAACAGATGCTGACTGGTCTGTAGTTCCCTGGGTTTTCTTTGTTTTCATTTTTAAAAATGGGTGTTATGTTTCCCCTTTTCCAACCTGTGGGAACTTTGCCAAACTGCCACGACTTCTTAAATATGATGGCTAGTGGCCTAGCAACTTCAGCCACCAGTTCCTTCAGGACCTGTGGATGTATCTCATCAGATCCATGAGACTCATGCACTTTCAGGTTTTCTAGGTGTTCCCAGACCTAATCTGCTCCTACAAGGGTGAATCTTCACTCTCCCAGACCCAGCCAATGCTCTCTGTGGCTGGGGTGGTGTGGCTCAAGTGGTTACCAGTGAAGCCTGAAGCAAAAAAGCCACTAAGTATTTTAGCCTTCTCCATATCCTCAGTAACCAGGTCATCTGCATCCCTCCGGAGAGGCCACACATTTTCTCTTGTTTTTCTTTTTTTTTCTCTGACATACCTGTAGAATCCTTTTCTGTTATTTTTAAAGTCCCTGGCCAGGTTTGACTTCATCAGGGCTTTAGCTTGTCTAATATGGTTTCTGGTTTCACAAACAATCTCCATGTAGTCATCCTAGGTTACTTGTCCTTCCTTCCACTCTTTGTTAATTTCCCTTTTGTGTTTAATTTTGGCTAGGAGCTCCTTGTTCATCCATATAGGCCTCCTGGCATCTTTGTCCGATTTCTTCTTTTTAGGGATTGGAATGGTTTGAAAAGCAAAACAGCGAGGGACTCGAGTCAGAAATACAAAACAAGAGAAATGCAACGGTACAAAGAAAC
>JANHFX010008694.1:10195-58510 GCA_027560015.1 Chloroceryle amazona
TAGAGAGTATAGAATACACAGTTTTGCTTCTAACCACATAACGATAAACTGGTCCCGGCCCCTCTAACTATGACAGATGCAGTGCCTTTGAGCTTGGAGGAGATGATCTTTCAAAGTCAGCCAGCTTTCATGGTCTCCAAATTCCTCCAGGGCTTTGTCCCATGGTACACCACCAAGGAGATTCCTGAAGATGGCAAAGTTGGCTCTTCTGAAGTCAAGGGTTTCAAGCTTGCTGTGTGCCCCCTTCTTCGCTGCCCTTAGAATCTTTACCGTCTCATGGTCACTGCAGCCAAGGCTGCCCATGAGCTTAACATTGCCCACCATCCCCTCCCTGTTGGTGAGAACAAGGTCTAGCATGGTATCTCTCCTTGTTGGTTCCTCTATCACTTGGAAGAGGAAGTTATCATAAATGCATTCCAGGAATCTTCTGGATTGCTTATGCCCTGCTGTGTTGTCTCTCCAACTGATACCGGGGTGGCTAAAGTCCCCCATGAGGACTAGGGCTTATGAACAAGCAGCAGCTACTATCTGTCTGTGAAGGGCCTCATCCACTTGGTCCTCCTGGTCAGGTGGTCTGTAGCAGACCCCCACTGTAACGTCTCCTTCCATTCCTTTCACCCCAGACCACAGGCACTCAGTTGTTTCATCATCACTCACCAGGTGGATCTCCATGGAGTCTAGCTGTTCATTGGCATAGAGGGCAGAACCCCCTCCTCATTACCCCTGCCTGTCCTTGCTGAAGAGTGTATATCCTTCTAATCCAACACTCCAATCATAAGAGTCATTCCACTATGTCTTTGTGATGCCGATCAGATCATAGCACTGCAGGCAGGCAAGCATCTCCAGCTCCTCTTGTTTATTGCCCATGCTGCGGGCATTTGCATAAAGGCATTTGAGTTGGGCCCCTGATGAAATAACCTGGAGTTCCTGAAGCTGACTTACTGGGTGGTATAGCCTTCAGTTTCCCCTGTTCATTGCCCATGCTGTGCACACTGGTATTCTCTCTGTATAGCCCCATTCTGTCCCCATCCCCTTTCAAATCTAGTTTAAAGATCTTTCAATCATCCCTGCTAGTTCTTGCCCCAGGATTCTTTTTCCCCTCTGAGACAAGCTTTTCCTATCTGTAGTGAACAGGCCTGATGTCTTGTAAAGTAGACCCTGATCAAAGAACCCAAAATCCTGCTGATGACACCAGGCATGTAGCCAGGCATTGATTTCATGGCTTTTCCTGTTCATGCCCTCACCAAACATAGCTAATGGTAGGACAGAGGCAAATACTACTTGCACTCCTGATCCCTTCACCATTTGTCCCAGGGCCCTGAAGTCTTTCTTCATTGCTCTCAGGTTTCTTGTTAAGATTTCATCACTGACTACTTGGAAAATCATTAAGGAGTAGTAGTCAGATGGACAGACTAGGGTAGGAAGTTTTCTCAGTATATCCTTAACCCTCCTAGGAAGGCAACATCCTTCCCTAAGGAATGGATCAGGTCTGCATGTAAGACCTTCTACACCCCTCAGAAGTGAGTCCCCAACAAGGACCCCTCTTTTTGTTTTTTTCTTAACTGCAGATGTTTTGATCTTAGGCTTGCTCCATCTTAGCCTCTTGCAAACTAGGCAAGCTGTTGTAGCTGCCGTTGTTCGGTTTCCCTTGCATAACATCATCCCCATTGATAACTGCTTCACCTAGAGCAGCGTATCTATTTTGCAGGGGCACCTGGGAAGATTCAGTGGCTATTGCAGTGCCACACCTGCCAGGAATTTGTCTCCAATGTTCCCTACCTTCTAAGTCATCCCATTCAGCGAGATGGGAAGAGGATAGGGAGCTCTCAGTGTCCTGATATCTGTGTGACTGTTGGGACTGTTTCAGAGATGGTAGAGTCTGACTCTACCAGTCCAACGTCCTTTCACCATCCCCAATAGTCCTCAGCCTTTCAATGTCCTCTTGCAGGTCTGACACAAGGCTGAGTAGATCACTGATCTGCTCACGCTGCATGATCTCTGTAGTCATTCATTGCAAGTGCAAGGCTCCGGCACTCCCTACAGCCAGCGGCGTGGACACCTGCCTGTTTGTGTGGGACCTCTCTCTGAGTCGCCACAGTTCTTTTGGCAACAGCTTTTTGGCCGTGTTGCAACCATAGCTGGACCGGCCCAAGGGACTTAATGCGCGGACTCCTGAGACAGCCCAGATGAGTCACCACGGCCCCTTTCTCAACCTGGATGGGCGAAACGCTCCTGAGGTCTTGCAATACCCGGCGGAGACTGTGGCTCCGACCACACCTCGCCTGCCTCTTTCGCAAGAGCTGCCAGCTCGGTGGGGGAGGTCACCCCACTGGCCAAGCGGAACCAGGTTTTGGTGAAAAAAGCCCTGTGCACCAAGCTCTGCTGCTCTGCCAAACTGCTGTGTGGATGGTCCGTCTCTGAAGGCTGATGTCAGAGACTGTTCAGTCGCTCGGGAGAGATTTGATACCTTGTGCATATTCTGAAGCAGTTTGCAGGCTTTTATGGATGAGTCTCCCACAGTGTGAGAATCCTTATTTCTCAGTTGGCAAGATCCATCTTGACTTTAACTAGCTTGATCCTTGGCTCATCATGCAAGCTTGCTGTGAGACAAAAGACCACCCTTCTACTTGACTTTTACTAGTGCACAGTAAGCACAAAACAATAGTGATGATCCATATTTTGGAAGGAATTAATACAGAACGAGATACTGAGAAAAGTAACAGAACAAAGGAGAGCTTTCACTTTCTGGGTGTTCTCGAGTGAGCAGAGAAACACAAAATTACTTACAGATCAGGTAAATAAAAGAGAAAATAACAGACATTTTCCTGTCTTTTATATGCAGTACAAATATTAGACAGGACTAGAAACAGAAGCCTTCTGTAGTCTCAGATGATCTGAATTACTAACTGTGGAAAACAAAATGAAATGAGACACTTTGGTTTTGATAAATAGCACTTAAGCAGTCCTCTGTGCTTGCAGGAATACAGTCATTAAGGTAGTAGTTACCATAATCCTAGAAGTCTGCTTAAAGCTCAGTCTATGCAAAAAATGTTGTTCTACTGTGGGCAGCTGAGGTCTATGGAAGCTGTGAGCAGAAATGCTACCATTAGCTGCTGTGAGATTTGAGAGAAACTGTTTATTATTATTTTTTTGGTAAACAAGTATGAATCTTGTTTCTGAACTTGGTAATCTAATTGAGGAAGAACAAAAGTCGCCAAAATGGTCACAAGCATTGCAGCCATGAGGGAAGTCTGTAAGAAACAAGGTGCTGTATGAGATCTTAAAATCTTGCAGACAAACATTTGAGAAGCTAATATCCTTTCCAGTTCACAGACAGTTCAGTTACATATTCAAAATGGCTTTGTACTCATCTTCAAAAGACTTATGAAAAGAAGAAAACAGATCTCAAGACTATTACACTGCCAGGATACTTCTATTTGTACCATATATAGCAAACAGAATGATGACTTTTCTTGTGCTACTCTTGCTGTATCTATAGTCAAGTAACTGATCAAAAGGGAGAAAGATCCTGTAGTCAAGAATTAATTTAATGCTCTGAACATGTTTGTCCACCACACCCAACAGGTGACCTCCTGGCCTTATTAACAATACTGTCAACAGCTGCCTTCCCAGCAGCCTGAAGCCAGGTCCATGATGTACCTCCCACATTTCCTCACTGAGCTGCTGCTCTACTTGTAGAGCAGTGCTAGGGAAAATGACTGCCAGCCAAGAAAGGGCAGTGGACTTGGACAACTGTGCAGGATAATTCCATTATAACAGGTTCTCCCAGATACATACAGTACTTACTATTATGCTTTGACATGACAAGATTATATTCTTAAATAATACTATAATCCTATAATAGCTGTCTTGTAACAGACCAGTCCAGATTCATATTAGAAGGAATGAGTAAATTTACTGAGTAAGAACCAAGTAAATCATGCTCTTATTCATATGTTACTATTACTCTTACTTCCAACCTGTTAATAGCTGGCTTATAATAGCTGGTGAACTAGACAAGGCAGAATCCTAATATAATAAATACGTGCAAATTTATATCCATGTACGAAACATATGCATGCAGGACTCGAAAAGATGACTCCAGTTGCTAAAAGAGGTTCCCCCTCCTCTAAAACCCCAACACATCAAACAAAGAATGCTTTGCAATCGTACTCAAAATTCACCTGCAGAAGTTCTCCAACTCCCTATAGAGTGTTTTCAAGAGCATTCATAAACCTACACTGGCACTTGACAGCAAATTGCAAAATTTGTAGCAGCTTTCTGTCAACATGATGCAAGATAACTTTTATATGGTAACTTACAGAAATGTGTTTACCTCCTAATTTTGTTCTATTGAGTTTAGAGTTCCTAAAGAAGCTCTCTGTTTCTGAGTTCATACCAAAACTTCACTATTAGTATATTACAACAGCACCTTATAATTCTGGTACAAAACACTAGTATTGACATGCTTCCTCTTGGGACATTCTTCCAACACTTAATATCTAACACCCACAGAAAAAAAGAAACAGAATAATTTCTTGGATAAACAATATAATGAATAACAAAAAGAAAAACTAAGCACACAGATATTCAACAAAGAAGACAGGCTTAGAGAAAATTCTCAGTTCTTTTCCATGTTCTGCAAGGAGAAGGCCTTTTGTAACAACCCTACTGATCAACAAAGCGTAGGGATGCCTGGCACTCAGTTTGACACTGCCCTGGGCAATAACCTCAGCACTGGCTTTCAGGTAGCAAGGATGCTGCTCACTCAGATAATGCAACATCATCCAGCTATCGGCTGCCATGTTGAGAGAAAATACATAGCCTTCAACCCCATTCCAAAGGTTGTTCTGGGCAGGAAAGGGAAGCCAAAACCTAAACTAGGACAAAGCTCTCTTGCAGCTGAAAATGGAATATAGGCACAGGTTAAAAATGGTGGAATGGGAGGAGAAAGAAGCCTCCCTTCTTTAGGTAGTCACTTTATAATAGAGTCCAGATCTTCCTTTAGGCAATGCTAGACTCCCCAGATTTGCTCCACACATGGAAACAGTAAGTTTTCAGTTCTAGCCATTCACCTGCTCTCTTATTCTTGAGCTGACAGGGACATTTCCTCAACAGTGTCAATCAAAATACTTAGTTTCTCAGAATCAGCAAAGTATCTGGTCTCTCTGGAGAAATCCTTACTAAAGTTTTGTTGTGCCTTGTAGGACCAGAGACCATTAATTTGGTTGAATCATATCAAATTACTTGCAAAAGCCTTTTATACAAGATACTGTCCACAAGGGAAAACTTCAAAACCCATTTGAATTATGAATGGAGGTGGAATCCAATACAAGTCTCTGCAGAGAGCAAAGCTTATTTTTTATTTGTTTAAAAAAAACCCAAATCAACAAGTAAGGCGTAACCTGCCATTCTGATGTTAAGTCTAAAGCTCATAATTTATTTTCAACCAACAGGAAAAACGCAAATAACTGACCCCTGCCTGGTGCTTGCATATTCCTCTGTGCATGTGCTTGAAACATATACACATGAAGAGTCCACCACTGCACTGCACAACACATTGTCAGAGACAGTGACAGAGACTGTGTGTTGTATGACTCAACATTGCTGCACCCGTGCGGGCAGACTTCAAACCACAAACTGGGCAACAACTGGATCACAAATTAGCAGTTCCCATTTCTTTATGAGCTCAAATACAGAACTGACTCTAAAAACTGCAACCTCAGCCCTATGCATGTGCCCAGACCCAGGGCTTGGAAGACCAAGGGGTCCGGAGACCCCCGAAGACCCCTCAGAGACAGTGTTGGGCTTGCGTGCCACTGCCAGGTGGTGGGTGTGGTTAAGCAAAACAATTAAGGATGAATATTCAACAAGACAACCTGATAAAAGAGCAGGAACAACCAACATCAGACCTAATGTTCTCTCACTGGACTTGGAAATGAATCGGACTGACGGGATGCCTGTGGTGGTAGCTATTGCAATTGACCCTTTTCTTCCCTTCTTTCCTTTCTCTCTCTCTCTTTGCTTTGTGAACTTTTTGTCAGGCGAATAAAGTCACTTGGCGCTTGACTCTGTTTTGAGTCTTAATTCTGTTCCTGAGAATATGATCAAAACCTCTCTCTGGTCTATGACCGGTGTGTGACACACATTTATTTTCCTTATTGTAGTTTACAACTCCATTTGGTGCATTTATCATATAAAATAAGTCTTTTGCAAACACTTCCCAACAGATTATTGGAAATTCTTCATGAGGCTTTATTCCAGCCCTAGTATTTACTAATGCTTAGTTACATTTTGCCTTGTTTATGTGGAAGGCTTGGGATGGGAATAAAATGTGTTCCCCTTTTTCAACTTGCTGCATGCTTCAGGTTTGTTTTGGGGAAGTGGGTGCCTGGTCCACGCAATTAGTCTGCTACCACACTACCAACATTCCCGATTATTTCACGCCAAGATAAAGGAGCCAGTTACAGGTAGGAATCTTCCAGCTATTGTTCATGGTATTCCCAGTTATTAGGCACAGAAAAGCTAAAGCTTCTGAGTTTCTTAAGAATATATATTTTTCACTGGGAGAAGAACTGAAAAAAACCCCAAACCAAAACAACAAACCCAACCAAAGAAGAGATTCAATGGAACCACTAGAATCCTACAGCCAGACACTTTATTTCACACCTGAAATCCTCTGTCATTAATAAGTAACATTTCATTTTAATCCTTCTTGTTCCTCGTAGTTCCCTGTCATTCTCATTTAGAATCAAAGGTCCTGATGGGCAGACATAAAAGTATACCAAAAAACTTGTCAAGTGCATGAATATGGATTGCTTCCTTGAGAAATTCAATAAGAGGTGGGAACACTTACATTAACAAACCTTCACCATCATGACTCGGTTGCTCATGATTGACTTCCAAGGCAACTGATCTAAAGTGGGCCAAGGTACTTCCATGGAAATTTGAGATGAGGAAGGTGTTTATACCATTCTAGATGACACCTTCTCAAGACTTCTCTAGGCAGTGCTGTAAAACAATTCAGGGATCCTCTACTTAACACAATAGACATGTTTATATGACAAATAAAATCAGCATCTTTCAGCTACTGGAGAGAAACAGCTGCTGCTGACCAATCGCATTGAGCTTTCTATTTAGCCAGTCTCTGTGTAACCATCCCAATGTTTTTTTCACCATTCTAGTTTTAATCCATTTTCACTACACCGAAATTCTCAGGTTATTTGCAATGAAAGCCAGCTCTATGAAACTACAAACTTAATGAGCAAAGTAAGTCTTACCAGGCATATACACTTATTATTATTTTAAATGAAATAATTATTAGGCCATAGGAAAAGGGAAAGATAAACTATTAAAGCCTGACTGATAAATAACTGAGCTCAACTTAATCACCCATTCAGCTATGTACAGGTTAATATGTATCTATACGCTATACTACTGTTTGATAATGTAATGATTAGCCTTGGTATTCTTTTAACTAAGTTTCATACACTTAAACTAACATTGAAAAATATGTATTCTTGCTACCAGTGACTGATGGTAAAACATGATTTGATGCCATTTATAGCAGGTAGAAGACTTATCACTGCTGCCCCAGCCTGTCTTCCTCCCCTGCTCCCCCAGCTTTTAATACAGTGGACATGATGGTTGTTGCCAGTGACACTGAAATGCAAAGTTTTTATTATCAAAATGGGCAACTGGCTCATAAAATACTAATCAAGCCTAAAAATGGACACATAAAATACAAAGATCCAGAGAATGAGATATGAACAGGAGAGTTGAAGGTAGATTAAATTTGGCATTTTGAGAGCCAGTGTAAATGCACCAAGAGTTTATGGGAGATCTGTAAAGGGTTTGGAGACATGAAGACATATTTGATGACTCAGATTATTTGATTTCTTCAAATAAAGACTGGCACCAAAAAAAGCTACATGATAAGCTGTTTAAATGACAGAAGACAGGAGAGACTTTTGGGCTACTGTCAGTACACATACTCCAGGTCACATGTATCGACTGTTGCCTGAGCTTAGGTCTAAACCTCCAAACATTTGAAAAAAAATCATTCCTGTGCTCAGAAGTAGGTTTACACATGATAGCTGATTCATGCTATAGAAGAAGAGGTCAGCATGTCCTCTCTCATTATTCTTGAGGAGAATGGGAATTTCACACTCGCAGAAACAGAACGATAATTTCCAGCTGTGTTGAAAAGCAGTCACAACTGCATAGCTATTAACCCACATTACCGAACAGCATTTCTGGCGGAAATTGCAGAAACACTGGCGCTGAGGTTACAGATAATCTGTTGTAGTGAAAACAGTTAAGAAGTAAAGACATACTTAAAGGAAATTGTTTCAAAGAGATGTTAATTAACATCAGAATTCCTTCAGCAAGGCTACAAAACAACAATCATCATAAAGTAGACAAAAAAGCATGGCTTTAAATATGAATTTCTGGTTAATTGCCGTCTCATTTGCTTTAGAGGGACAATTCTTTAGATGAATGGCCAAGTTTGTTTTCTCTTTGTTTATAGAGCAGGTAGCCCTATGATTATTGCTTCTGGGTTTCACTGTAATACTATTCATACTAGAAGATTAAGGTTATTGCATTCATATTCCAAATGAGTAGCAATGATAAACTACTTTGGACTTTAGACAGATCAGTTTCTCTATTTTGATCAAGTTAGCTTGATCAGCAAATGAGATGTTCTGCACTTTGAACTGATCTACCTTTACCACTGAAAGAAGAAAAAAATCAAAGAAGATTTTCTATTTCCAAACCAGCTCTACAGTCCTGTTATGCTTAAGTAACATAGGAAAGCAGTAAAAACAAACAGAAAATTTTAAAAGAAATAAGAGTTAAGAGATGTAATGTAATAAAAACCCCTTCAAAAGCCTTGACAACTAGTTTTAGGAAAGTCCCCTTCCAGCAACCAGCAGTCTTCAAAAGAGCCTGCTGTTTTAAGACATATGCAGACTGGCTTTAGCTAAGATCAAAATTTGGTACCTACGCAGCCAGACAGTTCTTATTTTTATATCTTTGCTCAGCAGAATGACTAGTGCCAGGGGTTCTCACTGGGGGCTACTGTGTAGATGTAGCATACCTCCAGCACCTGTGAGCCCTGCTGCTTATATATACATCATATACCACTACTGGTATATGGAAGAAAAATGAAACTGGAAGAGAATGAAACTTGGAAAAATTATGCCAAACTTGACATGGAGTCGAAGTAGTAGAGAACTTGCTGTATGGTTAGTGGGGTTGTCAAATTTAGTGAACAGTAAAAAACAAAAAAAAACCCAAAACTTGAAAGTAATCCATATTACTATATTATGCATTGCAATTAATGGTCCTGCAACTTTCACGTTACAGAAACTATGTGAGCTCATGTAGCATGAACTTTATTCTCCCAACTGAGAGGGGCTGCTGGCTGAACTGATAACTTCCTGTTCACATAACCTAAGCATTATCATTGTATAATCCTATCATCATTTGTGACCCTTCCCTCCTTGCCCCTTTCAACTGCCTTGATATAACAAGAAACAATTTGTAGATGCTAAAAGCACATTTCTCGAAGGTAACTATTCTCATTTTACTTAAATGACAATGTAGTCCCTGGAAAAGAAAATGATAGGATGATTAATATTGAAAAGAATAACTAAGTAAAAATCTCATATATGGGTGCAAATCTACTTTATCATTGCTGAAAAATGTAAATTGAGGATTAGCTACTAATGTTACTTGATAGAGTGACAGCAGTTAGAAATTTATTTTGACAGATAGA
Source organism: Chloroceryle amazona (assembly GCA_027560015.1). Taxonomy (NCBI): domain Eukaryota; kingdom Metazoa; phylum Chordata; class Aves; order Coraciiformes; family Cerylidae; genus Chloroceryle; species Chloroceryle amazona. The sequence continues at coordinate 19,977 of JANHFX010008694.1, forward strand.
TGAAGAGTAAAAATTGTCCTGTTGATTTACAGAACTATCATTCCATAAGGCAGGATAGAACCAAACTGAGTTCTTAGAAGGTGACCTTATTCATAATAAACATCATATTGACCATCAGGAAATGTTTTGACCATCAAATTAATAAATGTTTCCTTATCACTAGCCTCTAAATGAAATATTGATATTATATGCAAACAGTCAACACAGATTCTGACAGAGTAGCACTCAATTTCTAAAACACATGTTAACATGAACTGGCATGGTCTGTAAAGTGATCTGTTTGAAAAGGTTTGCCTACAGAAGTAATATTACAGTTCTTTATGTGACAGCTATTCTTGGAAAACTTTTTTAAAAATCTAGGAAAAAATATTATCTCTGTTCAGCTTTTACATCCCAGTGTCATTTAAGTTGTATCAAACACGTAGGGGTTGGATGATAAACAAGTTCTTGCTGAGTCAAGAAGTCAAGATCAGAGAAAGCAACAAAAATACTCCCCCTAAAATGTAGCAGTAATCTGGGAACTACTGTCACCTAAAGTTTGTTCATTGACCTGTGAAAGAGTAGAAATGGTGTCGACTCATAAAGACCACTTTGACTATGCTTTATCAGAAAAGCATCCTAAATTGACTGCTTTTTATCTGCTCTGACATAAATTTTCTGGTAGGTGGTGTTTTATTGAGAAGTAAGCAAGTCCATCCACAAAGATCAACATTTTCTTTAACATTTTTATCTTCTGTAGCTTCCTTAGACATTTATGATGTACCCTTGCTTTGCACTTTCTGCCAGGTACATGTCAGAGTTGAGGACAACTACTCCTTTTCCCTGATGTTAATAACAAGCTTCTCCAAGGAAAACCGTGGTGGTTCTGATGAAACACATGTAATACAGAGCTACTTTAGTCACTTGGAAACAGTATTGTGGTAGAAGCTATTTAAGGGCTCCTCAAATTCTCTCAAATAAATGAGACTAATGTGTAACGTCTTGTTTTATCAAGTCCAACATCTGCAAGTTACACAGCAACTGGTGAGCTGCCCTTTGTCTCTAAGTTGCTTTAAACTGTTAAATGTATTTTTAGTGGGATATGAACAGATTCTTTATACTTTTTTTTTTTTAACTGCGTAAACTGTCATGACCTTTCCAGAATATTCATTTTCACACAAACCGTCCATGTTGGCTACAAGGTTTGTCCAATATGAAACAGTGCAGAAGTGACAAGAAAGAGTGCTAAACATGGTATAGCAATACATCCCATGAGGCTACATTAGTCACAGAAAGAAATCTTTCCCTTTAGTGAAAGAAAAATCTTCCTTTGTAGAGGATGAATGGCAGATTTACTCTTCAACAACCTGCCCTGTACTGAATGCTTTATCTCACTTTCAGGTTCAAAATGTTTCCCATAAATCAAATTCACTCAGTGAGGGTTAGTAATAATATTTCTTAGTATAGTCTGCCCCTTTGGTTACTGATTTGTAACATGTGTGTGGATAGCTCAGAAAAAGCCTTCATTTTAAGAAGAAAATATCTTGTCCTTGTAAGTGACCATTACTAATATATATTTGCTGAATGATAAATCCCACTGGGGACTGTGTATACCATCAGTGCATCCCTCCGAAAGGAACCATGCAATGGCTACTTGAAGTCCCATCCTGTAACTACAAGGTAATGGTTACACAATAACTGAGTTCAGGTCTACTCCTGCATAAACCATCATGAGTAGAACTTTTCAATCATCTTTCTGGGCTGTTTCTTGCATCTGCTTATGTTCTTGTGATACTTAGGAATACTAAAAATTCTCATTAGTATTAGACTTCTAACCCAATGTCAGTTTAACCTGTTAAGTAAAACTCTGTCCCTTCAGGCCAAGAATGAGACCTTCCCAATTAGCACTGGAAGATCACATAGTCTTCGATGACATCAAAGGGTTATTTTGAAAGCTTCTTGTGGTTTCTATGAATACAGCATTAGAAAGTTCTTAATGCTTCTCTATTTCTTCCCAAAGGCTATCCAACTTCTGCTGTAGTTTGAACATGCATCTCCTATTGAGTATGGGTTGTTAGCATTTCAATGACTTTATCTCAGTGAACTTCCTTGTTTCTCTTATTGAATGGTTGGTTTAGCAAATTCATTTCAGAATAGATCTTGAATCTTCCATTATTCTATAATACTTGCAATTTATGTAGGACAATCAAGACTAAAATTATTAGATAAAGGTCACAGTGCTTAGTGAAATACATGAAAGAAGATTTCATATAATGTGACAAAACACAAGGCTCAGCTAAGGAATATAATACAAATGTGGATCAAAACTTGCAGTTTTCATAAATTTTGTGCATAGTTCAATTGCACAATACAAACTTGTAAATCTGTAAGTTTTTTATTCAACAGCAAAAAACTTAAAGTTAGGAAGTTATCATTGACACATTTCTTTCTAAAAATCACTTTAAGTTGAAATTCAGATATAACCAATATGATCAATGCTTTAAATTAATTTTCCAGTAACAGGACAGTGAACTCAAAAACTTGGAGTTCCAAACAGGAAAATAATCAGGACAGCTCAAGGCTTTAAAGGAATACTTCAATAACTAAGATTTTTACATGTGCGAGCAGATGTATTACTTTTTTTTATTCCAAATTCTATTTATCTTCTGCAATACCCCATTTCCTTTCTCAAGGTCTTTCACCTGTCTGATAGTATTACATCATAAGCATCCCATGAGATACCATTTCTAATGCCAGAGCAGATTTAGTTTTTTTAGTTGCAGTAAACTGATAAGTTTGGCTTAATACTGATATTGATTTAATGCCAATAACAGTCATATACAGCATATCATAGATGCAGCAAACCTCGCTGTCCTCCCTGCTCCCTCCCATAGCTTCAGTAAAGTCTCATTTTATGAAGATTACAGTGTAAATCTCTAGAAGTCATTTTTCAGGCCAATTATTCTGCTGGTGAAATGGGATTTTTGAGTAGGACTGTTTGATGTATTCTGGCAGTGATCTCTTAAGTTCATTTATTGTATAAAAGGTCTATCTAAAGGACATCAAGATAACCCTGTCAAACATGTTCCACACACTGCAGCTTTCTCAGATTAAGATAACTAACAAGCAGCATTTCCACAAACTAGTTCCAGGAAGCACAGAAAGTTTTTTTACATTAGCAGCACCTAAATAGCTAGTAAGGACCAGACATGAAAAGCTTGCATTTGGAGTGAGAGGAGGAAACAGACAACAGGTACAGCAGTATTTTTCCACAGTTCTTTGGACTTATGCTACCTCTAATTTTTTTAGCAGATATGGATTTAAGTTTGGCAGCTTAGACAGAGATATTTGATAGGGGTAATGGCAATAGTGGCATTCAGCAGTGTACAAATAAGTTTCAAATGGTGACTCCAGAAATCAAATTTGGAGAGACAGGAGTAAAAAGAGAGGATGCACAACATGCACAATTTCATTATCTCTGATAAAACATGAAATCTGGCTCTTAACATGATGAATCTGTTATCAGTGTACTTGTTTGTAATTGTTCTAGGGAGTTCGCTTGTGGCTTTACAAGTCATCTTGCCCTCTGCAAATGAGCCAGTTCTAAGCTAACATTATCAGCTCAACATCATTATGAAACGGGTTTGGTAATCCAGTAGCACGGATGTAACATTCCCAGCAGGTTAAACCCCTTTGAAGGAAACAGCTTGAAATACAACCTTTTTATTCAGCATTCTGAGTGATAAGGGTACAAAGATTATTAGTGCATTAAAAAAACAGTGGTAGATAAACCGGGAATGGTTTACATGCTCAGTTAACAAGCCACTTAACATCCTGTTTTGGGTTACTTAAGACTATTTAAAACATGTAGCACATCGAGACTGGTCATTGATTGAACTTTTCTTACCTTTTAAAGTTATAGCTAAACTGAGTGTGAGTGAGATGGGAAGTATGCTTACAGTTTTGAGTAGACATTGGTGCTGCCATGATTTGATTAGAGGTTTCCTGGCAAGGGGATATGACGGAAGAAGATTAGTTGTGGCCTGATATGGAAAAAAAGGCAGCTGTTACACAAAAGCTCTCTGACTATATTAACATAGAAGTAGAGCCAGCTCTTAACACAGCCTGCTCACTCTGAAACAAACAAAACCTGTGATTGCTAGGTGGAGACAAAGGAAAGGAGGCAGCAATAATATACAATGAAGAGTAAAAACAGAAGAGATTGATTTGAAGATTAGAGAAAGTGGGAGAAGCAAACGATGCATCTTTCTTTCTCACTGGCACAAGAACTTGTTCTATAGCTAGGTCAAAAGGATATGAAGATTGCCAGCTCACATACTAAAGCCTGAGAGTTGTACTGCCCTTGTAACTTATTGTCTGCATCAGGCATTTCTGTATAACCTGTAGTTAATACCACAATATTATTTTTTTTCTACAGTACTTACTGTTACACACTAGTCTACAGTTTGCTGAATGTTAACCCCCAGACTAATTTCCTGAATGAGCTAAAAGATGCATAGTGAGCAATGCAAGAAATTGCAGAAAGGAAAAGATTATGTTATGGTTCAGGAAGATGTGTCACTCTGAAGAACTACAGCCTGTTTTTACATGTAAAGCTGATTTCTAATATAAAGCTGGAGTTCATATTTGCATTCAAATATTCACATTTGCATTCATCTCAAACTTCAGATCTCATGACTAAATTCTTACATAGTCTACAAAGAGTGCTTAAAACAGAGATATTCATTTTCCAAAATGACAGAAAGAAGGAACCACTATTTCTTGCACTTCAAAATTTAAAATTATTACCTTCTGAATACATAGCAAAGATTTGTAGGATTGGTATAATACCCAGAACATCCATCTTCACAAACACTACATCAGAAAAATGAATCTTCTATATATGTATTTGTAAAACCTCCTAGAATACTTAAAATAGAGGGTTTGTTTGTTTGTTTTTCATATGACAACATACAGTTCTTTGGGCTTCAGCTTTTAACAGTGAGTAAAGAGACAATGCTAACTAGCACCAGGAAACACTTTAGTACCAGTGATATTATATGTTGTCTACCCACTTCAAATATTAACATAGATCAGAAACCTGGAATTTCTATTTCATCTCATTTGACTCTGCCACTAATCCTACAAGTCTATTTAAGAATGTTTAGTAATCCATATGCATGGTATTTACTTTCTTTGTATCTCTGCCACACAGAATCTTTTTAGTGAAGAAATCTTTAAGATAATCAAGTCCAGTTGTTAACCCAGCACTGCCAGATCACCACTAAACCATGTCCCTGAGTGCCACATCTACATGTCTTTTAAATATCTCCAAGGATGGTGACTCCACCACTTCCCTGGGTTCCAGCTTTTTCCTCCAGCTTGTTCCTGTGCTTGACAACCCCTCTGGGGAAGAAATTTTTATAATATTCAATCTAAACCTCCCCTGGGAAAAGATACTGACACCCATCTCACTACAACCTCCTTTCAGGTAGAGAGCAATAAGGTCTCCCTTCAGCCTCCTTTTCTTCCAGGCTGAAAAAAAGTCAAGCTCCCTGAGCTGCTCCTCATAAGACATGTGCTCTAGACCCTTCACCAGCTTTGTTGCCCTTATATGGACATGCTTTAGCGCATCTATATTTTTCTTGTAGTGGAGGACCCAAAACTGAACATAGTATTTGAGGTGCGGCCTCATCAGTGCCAAGTACAGAGGGACAATCACTCCCCTAGTCCTGATGGCCACATTATTTCTGATATAAGCCAGGATGCTGCTGGCCTTTTTGGCCATCTGGGCACACTGCTTGCTCATATTCAGCCAGCTGTTGACCAACACCCCCAGGTGCTTTTCTGCCAGGCAGCTTTCCAGTCGCTCATCCCCAAGCCTGTAGTACCACATGGGGTTGTTGTGACCCAAGTGTAGGACCCAGCAATTGGTTGTGTTGCGCCTCATACCATTTGCCTCAGCCCATTTATCCAGCCTGTCCAGATCCCTCTGTAGAGCCTCCCTACTTTCAAAGGGATCAACGCTCCCATTCAACCTGGTTGTCATCTGCAAACATACTGAAGGTGCTCTTGACCATCTCATTCAGGTAATTTATAAAGATATTAAACAGAACTGTCCCAAATACTAAGCCCTGGGGAACACCACTTGTGACCAGCCACAAACTGGATTTAACTTCATTCTCTTTGGGCCTGGCCAACCAGCCAATTTTTTATCCAGAGTAAAGTATGCCCATCCAAGCTGTTATCAGCCAGTTTTTCCATAAGAATTCTGTGGGAAACAGTGTCAAAATCTTTACTAAAGTCCAGGTAAACAAGATCCACAGCCTTTCCCTTCTTTCCTAAGCAGGTCACCTTGTCACAGAAGGAGATGAGGTTCTTTAAGCAGGACCTGCCTTTCATAAACCCATGCTGACTGGCCCTGATCACCTGGTTGTCCTCTGTGTGCCACATGATGGCACTCAAGATCATCTGCTCCATAACCTTCCCTGGCACCAAAATCAGGCTGACAGGCCAGTACCTCCCTGGATCCTCCTTCCAACCCTTCTTGTGGATGGGTGCCATGTTTGCTAACAGCCAGTCAACTGGGACCTTCCTGGTAGCCAGAACTGCTGATATATTTTGGAAAATGTCTTGGTAAGCATTTTAGCCAGCTCCCTCGGTACCCTTGGGTAGATCTCATCAAACCTTGTGTGTGTCTAAGTGGTATAGTAGGTCCCTCACCATTTTCTGTTGCATTATGGGGTCTTAAGTCTATTTTCCATTCCCATCTTCCAGCTCAGGGGGCTGGGCACTCAGAGGACAGATGGTTGTACTATTAAAGACTAGGGCAAAGAAGGCACTCAGTACCTCAGCCTTTTCCTTATCCTTGGTCACTATATTTCTCCCTACATCAAACACAAGATGGACAGTCTCCTTAGTCCTCCTTTTGCTGTTAATGTATTTATAGAAACATTTTTTATTGTCTTTTATGGCAGTAGCTGGATTGAGTTCTATTTGGGCTTTGGCCCTTCTAATTTTTTCCCTGCAGAGTCTCACAAAATCTTTGTAGTCTTCCCAAGTGGCTTGCCCCTTCTTCTATAGGCTTTCCCTTTCTTCCTGAGTTCCAGCCAAAGCGCTCTGTTCAGCCAGGCCAGTCTTCCCTGATGGTTTGCCCTACAGCACACCAGAATGGCCTGCTCCTGTGCTTTAAAGATTTCCCTCTTGACGATTGTCCAGCCTTCCTAGACTGTCTTGCCCTCCAGAACTGCCCCTCCCATGCACAAGGCTTTAAACAGATCAAAAGTTTTCAAGCTGAACTACACTCCATAGTGCATCATGATCAGCATATCCATGCCATTCTTTGCAAATAATATTGTATTTTACAATAAAATTTATGTATTACTTTATTGTTCCTTCACCATTTAAGCGCTTCAAGGCTTGAGGCTCATTCTTATTAGATGTTGCTTATCTTAGGCTGTACATCTACAGTTTAGGGCAAATAAGAGCTAGTGGTTTTATGAAATAGGAATATTCAGCACATGTCCTCATAAAACAGAACATTTCAACTTCTCTACTTAAAAGTATTTCATTACTGTTTAATGATGGAAGAACTGAGGAAAGAAAAAACAAACCAAAAACTACAACTGTTCCCTTGTATTCAGACTGGGAGCACTAAAACATAGAACAGAATTGCTTATGATTTCTGACCTCATTTTCTTTGTGTATGCCCTTACCTGTGAAAAAGGTGTTTTTAAAGTCTTCTGAAAAGTCAAAAAACCCTCAAGTCAACTCAGTATTCTCTCCACCTTCAATTCAGAAGGAATACCAAAAATCACCGAGAAAAGTCAATGAAAATCACTGTAAGAAAAGAATGTCAGCAGGAAACTGAATCACTGTACCCAGGTGGTTTACACCCAGTGTAATTTGTTTTGATAATAACAGGAAAATGGAATCAAAGTAGAGGCAAGATCAAGGGTGGATTCTCTTGACAGGAGACCATAGCTGTAGTGGGTGCAAGAACATAATTTAATTTCACTGTAGGGAAAAAAAAAAGGTTACAATCTAGGTAGACAATACACATTATTCAGATGCTTTGTGCAGAAAGCAACAGTGAGCATTGTTTACTTCTGACAGTTTTATCTTACCTTTGTAGGTCAGGCATACAGTCAGCTGTTGTTCAGAAAAGGAAGCCACGCTTTGCTTTTAAGCATCTCTTCCCAGATAGCAATCAGCCCACTAATGATCTGCTGGCTCAGATACTTTAAGGGAGTGGATCTATGTCCACATGTATAATGTTCCTACAGTGCCGTACTTTAAAGTAGCAATCCAAGTTGTGGAAAGGAGAGTTTGTTTCATCTTGATCAGTAGGCTCACTTTAACCAGTTGCATTAAATGTCATTGCATGCTTTTATGAGTTGCTACTCTGAGAGAAATTTGATGTTCCTGTAGCTTGTGCATCTCTGCAGCTTTTTTACATTCATCATACTTGTACAGTGTATATATGATAAGCAGTTTTTTAGTAAAGCTATTTTACAGAATTTGCAGTCCTCAGATAAATAGAAACTGTGTGCCCTAACTTACAGTAATAATGGCTACATCCCTTATTCAGAAAATAATATTTTTAATTTGATTTCAAAGATTGAAGCTTTTATCCATCAAAATGAACTGTGACAACAACATTTGCTTAAATACTTTTAAATCAGAATTATTTTGGATTTTACAGTTTTTAAAACTACAGTAGTAAAGATGGGGAAGGAGTCTGCACATTTATATAAAGTGAACTTCCTCTTAAATGCACAGTATGTCAAGGGATTTACAACAGGTATGATAATTCATTAGTTTTAATACATTAGCCAAAGTTTATAAGAATCAGCAGGTTACGTATTCATCTCTCCTTTCACTCCCCATGATATTCCTCACACATATCAGGCAGTCTAGAGATGGGAAAAATGATATGTGTGATAGCTAGGAAGCCATGAATTGGTTATGTCCTCAAGAATTCCTGGAAAAACACAAACCCCATCTTTATATTGCAAATCTAGCAATAATATAAGTAGCATTTTAGCATTTCTAGTGGCAATCTATCTCAGGGTAAGACATGATACAGGAGCCCTAAATAGTGACAGAGACTTTGTTTTATCACCACATCATGTCTGAGAAAAGTCTTTATTACAGTGCTCTTGATACACTTGCTGTTGAAAGGAAGTCTGTCCTGAAGTGATGGATTATCTCTAGACTGGAGCTACCACCAGCTAGAGGAGTTTATTCTGACCCATTCCTCTGGGAAAGAGCAAGTAACCTTTGGGTCTTGGAGTGGATGCAGCAGTATTTAATACCTCCCTATCAAGCTAACCTTGAAAATAGCAACAGAATATCAAATCTGAAAGAAAGTTGAACTAACGTATGTGTCAGTAGATTTGTGCTAAAGAGCAAAAGAAATAATAAAAGCACTCCACTAGTCACACACTCAAATGAAAACTAGGGAAAAGATCCAATCAGTAGGTTGCCTAGTGAGATAGTCAAAACCAAACTCTTGTCAACAATCTATTTTATTCTCAGCTAAACTTTTATTATTATTATATTTTTATATTGGACATAATAAAGGTTTAGCCATTTAATATCTGTAGAATTCTCATGGTCTTGCTGTCTAACATGGTCTAATGTTGATGTGTTCTTTCTCTTTTCCCCTACACAAAGAGTTTGACCTCTGCCTTTACTATTTCATTGTTAAATAAATATTAACGTGGTCCCTTACCTCCACTGCAGAACTTCTGTCCCATCCTTTTTATGTCTAAAAAAATTCTGAGTGTAATATAATCACGGTCTTCAAGTCTCAAAAGCCTTATGTCTGTGTTACAGTTGTTCCCAATTGCATTTGAACTCATTTTCTCTACAGAAACTTAAGAACAGTGCCATGTCAGCAGCTTTGCCTTATTTCTTGGAGCACTCACTGGGAGTTACCTGATTTATGAATATGAACTCTTTATGGCTTTCAAAATCCTGCTTTAAAGAGGCACATCTTGAGTGTGTTTGTCCAACAGTGCTCTCCCTTTCTTCTCCTCCCTTTATTCTGTCTCTTTGGCAATTTATTATGAATTAAGGAGACTGGCTTGATGGGAACAGGAAAAGTATGTGTACAAAACTGTACTCAGTTTCCAGTAAATCTATGATATGGACCAATAAAGCTGAAAAATTGAAAAAAAAACAACAAAACAAACCAGAATATTTCCTCGGTTGGGTCAACCTTTTTCATCATTCACTGTCTAAATAGTGTAACAAAGCGTAGGGAACAAAGTCCTGCATCAGAAGCTGATCTCATTCTCCTAAATATTTCAAAAGAATGAAATAACTAAGGTCAAATAAGTGACGAGCTGAATAAAGTATTTTTCCTCCTCATCCTCTCCCAGTCACTTTGAACATTAAGTTTAAAAGAATTTTGGCCTGAAAATCATTCAGTAGAGAAGTTTTGTACAAACGACTGGCTTAATTTGACCAGAATTTTTTGTGTCCTTCTTTCCTGAAGTATACTCATTCTGATCTTTTTTTTTTAAGTTACTTTCTCCTGTAATCTACTTGGTTTCTGACCTAAGCACCTTCAAGATTATGGCAATTCCTTTTTTAAGCTTTCTTCTAGCATTTTCAGAGAATGGATCTGAGAGTAAGAAACCTATTAATACCTCATAGTTTGTTTTATAGAGAGTTTTGATTGCTGATTTTCTAAAACAAAGTTGGAATAATACTTTGAAAAAAGTTTGCAGACCAATGATTTTGACACATCTATTTCCTAACATTTTGACAGTGTAACTACGTCATGGTATTGTGTGCTGCAGACAAATAGCGTTGGGTGGAATGGTTCCACATCACGTTTTAAAGATCAAAATGAACAAATTTTGCCTGCAACTGCACAAATACAAATAAAACAATACAATACACATATTAGGGGGACTGGAAGCCAATTAAAGCAAGTTTTCTTCTCTTTGTCTATAAGAAATTAGAGCTAGAGCACCATTAAACCACAGTATTATCTCACTTGAACAGGTTTGATGTATTGCAATTCAGAAACTTTTGTTTTGTTTTTACTAAAACAGTGTCTCATAAAGATTATTGCGACCTGTGTGCATAAGCACATACACTATAAAAGGTAGTGAAAAATATTACGGTAACTAAAATAGTAACTATTTAAAGCAATTTCTGTTATTAAAAAAACCACACAGTTCGTAAAATACCGCAAGCATTAAGTTCCCGGTAAAAGTTAAGGGCTTCCTTTTATAAGTTTCTGAACAGTATCCATATCAATAAATAATATACTATTCTCTAACTATCTTAAGGAGTTTGAGGATATTAAAAAAAATTAAATTAATTAAAGGCAAGACAAAAATTTCAGAAATAGAACACAGGAGTTTTCTTGACCTGAGTCTAGTATTTTTAATGTGAATTTATTGCTCGTGAAAGCTGTCAGATTAAGAAGCCTGAGGCTGAAGTTATCTACACAGCTACAGACATGTAGCACATCAGCAGCAGCATTGTCAAATTTCCCCTTAAGATGTACTTCTCTGAAACCAATCAAAGTTTACACGTTGCTCAAGAAGTGTGGTGAGGTTTGTTTTGTTAATTTATTTTTAATTTCTAGGAAAAAGAATGGAAAGTGATTTTCATGGACAAAGAAGTCTAATTGACCATGTTAAGGGGCCTCATATCACATGTACTTGTGCAAAGTAATACTTTTGCATAACCTTACTTGAGCAGCTGTGGTGATTTTGAAGCCAGGCAGTTACAAGTGTATTGGCAGGAAACGGTCTTAAATTGACAGGCTCCCACGGTGTGTTATCTCACTTTTTTTTTCTGTGCAAACTCTGTCTCCTCAATTAATAAGTACCAATCTCCAGGGAGGATCAGGAGCTAAAAGGTACAGTTCCACAAGTGCAGAAGCCCAAAAATTAACATGAAAGTGAAAGTCTGTGGATTTAGCCCTTACTTGCTCCTAGCTAATTACGCTTATCTTCAATGTGAAGTTAACACTTAATGAGCCAAGAGGCAAATGGGAGACAACCTTTTACAAGCTATGCTTTTTGCATACAAGACCTCACAGGCAACAGAAGTAATAGAACAAAATACCTTCAGCTGATGGGAATTGACACGATCACATCTTTCACGTACTAGCACAAAGCCATCTATTGTGCCAAACACAAATGTTTAGATTATTTAAAAAACACATTCTAGAGAAACATAAAATGCTGTCTGTGACTGTCTCCCAGTCTAAGGATTTTAAGATTTGCAGTGCATATCTGTGTCACCTTAGGATTGTCTTTTTGTTCACTAATAAAGGAAAACCCCAAACTTCTCATAATAAAATAATAATAAAAATTTAAAAAAAATCAATCAAATAAGCACTCAGAAAATGAAAACTGAGAATGCTTTTTGCTTTACACCTGCCTAACATTTAAGAAAGATTTCTTGTTACTTGCAGTATGGCACTTCTCAAAGAATTTCAGTAAGACCACTGCTCCTCTTTCCAGGTATTGTACTTGGATACACTCCCTGACCGTGTACACTCAATCTTCAACACTTAGTTGTATTACTTCAACATTTGAATTTAGTCAGAGGAGTGTTTACTGCCTCATTTTAAATCATTTTCCAAATGCATGATTAAAAGGGAATAGTTGAATAAGGTTACTAGTGCCACAGAAGGGTTTTTTTCTTGAAGTTAGAACTAACATCTGAAGTTTCCTAACCTTTAGGGATATTCTGTGATGCATCTCATTACAGAAAGCAAAGCCAGCTATAAATTGCAGACAGAAATGAAAGCCACATGCATCAAAGAAGGGAGAAACACGTAATATACTAGGGTTGATTTTTCAACAGCTAGCAGTCTAGGCAAATCTCAGACACTATCCAACATCATAGGCTGTAAGGAACATACTCAGATCATTTGGTTCAGCTCCCTTTCAACCTCTTTGAGCAATCTGTTCTAGAGTTTCATCAGCCTCATAGGATAAAAATAGGAGGGAAATAAGGAAGTCCATGGCAGATCAGCTTTTCAACACTGCTACAGACAGATATGTACAGAAGTTCAGTATGTATGTCCAATACATTGCAGAAGTATTTTAACATAATGCAACCTAATGATAAAGTAAATGGGCAATACTCATGACTTGTAACTCCACATTTCCTAATTTAAGGCATGGCAAATATCTGTACCATGATTCTGAATTTTATATATACCTTTTTTTTTTTTTTCTTTTTTTCCTGTGGAGATCACTGGAACATCTATTTCTAACCATACTTTTATCAAATGAAACCTTAGCTACATTATGCTAGATGTACTCTTTATTCAATATATGATAAAACCCAGCAGCTATCAGCAATAAAAGATCAGGAGTGCCATAAAGCAGATTTTTGGTCATATGCTGTCCTTTTACTATGATAACATCCATGCAAATTACTTGATATATTAATACATGGTGGCCAAACAAGAGGGATGACAAGGAGCAAGGAAATTGCTATAGTCCATTTCATCCAGTAGATTTGAATTTGGCCATTCAAATACATGTCTATAGAGAGCCTGTAAAATTCAAAAACTTTGAAAATTCAGCTCAGGTTCAATCACCTAAGCAAGTGTCCAGGCTTTCTAGAAGGGTTTGAGGACAACCTACATATCTATGCCAGGGGTTTTAAGAGCCTGTTGAGGCACTCCACTCAGCTCTGTACATACCAGCTGAGAATTGTAAGCATTGCTATTATGCAAGCCCAGTGCAGCAGCCAGCACAGGTCTTGCTCAGTGCTATAGCAGAGCTACAAACCTGTGCACTAGAAAGATGTGTTGTTAGCAGAGTTGTGATTCTATTCAGCCATACTGTCATCATTGCTGAGCCTATTAAATACACAATGCACTCTCGTGGGCTTGTTCAAAGTTTTGTGCATTTTATTTATTGCAGGATGATGATACTCTAAAGGTATTTGAAAAGCAAGCGATCCTAGAGCTAAAAAATGGATTTAAGTACCTACCTTTAGATATCTGCATTTAAAATTTGATAGTTTAACATAAAGAGACATGTAGTCCTCAGGCTAAGAAAAATAGATTAGATCTAGATCCTTTAGAATAGAAATGTTCTGGCAAATGACAGTGCAAACCTCAGATACGTTATCCCAATTTGTTTTTTATTTAATGCCTGTACAGAATCAAGGGAGGGCTTGGATACTGTCTACCACTGCACCAGGAAGAATTTAGTCAACTTTCTACTTGGCATACTCTGTGATAGATTAAAATAGTTCTGCTTGTGCCTCTGGAGATAGCCCAATACAATATAGAATCTCTCTCTTCTAAGAAGGATGAGTACTTTGCAGTGGTAAAAAAAATTAAAAAATCATAACTTTCCATCTGATCAAATTCATTTCCAACACATCAGTGTATCTTTCCCTTAAAAAAATTATTAAAAAAATCATAACCAAAGTAATTAACCCATGTTTCTGCTAAAAATAACATAAAAGTTCTTTTTTTTCTGCACAAAATATGTGATTTCAAGAATTCTAAACAAAAATGTTTAGAAGGTCTTATAATCAGACCATAGTTTCATATGTGAAATACATTATTAAAAGATGGATACTTGCAGGACTCTATTTTTCAGAAAAGTCAGGATTTTAAACTAGCAGTACTGTTTATCCCAATTTGTTGTTAATCTTAGAATTCCAACATTTAAAAGGCCATCAGATCTTCTGTCATTTTCATACAAATACAGTTTCTGGCTGTCACAGCATTTGGCAGAGATCTATTTACCCTTGATATTTCAGATAACCTCAGGTGTGTTTCTCTTAATACATAAAAAATGTATACCATTTCTCTTAACAGATTCCACACAGAAGAGATTAGGAAACAAGCTTCATCGGGATAACACTGATGTTTATCTGTAAAAGTTCTTCTCTACAAGGTTTCTAAAATTTCCTTGTCAGCTACAGCCTGAATTTCTAAAGGTGACCTATCAACACTTTATAATAGATTTTGACATAATAGCAAAGACTGTTGCATTAGAGCTATAAGAGAATTTAGCTTCACTACAGCAAAAGAAATATTTTCCTGTTTCCATACACTTTCAGTCATGGGCCCACAATGTATAGGTTAGCAATGTGCACTGTGGGCTGAAACATATTGACTTCAGTGGGAGTTACACCTCCTCTTTCACTCAATACACCCATAAAGGTGATATTGGCTGTTACAAGTGAATGGACCAATCTTTATAAGATAAAGGAGGCAGGGACTTGGAGACACAACATTCAGGCAAGCTGAGGCATAATGAAATTAAGAAAAAACACACAGGAGATTCCAAGAGAAAAATGAGATTTTTTTTTTTTTAAGAAGTTAAAATTTAAAAAGATGTTTCTAGTAATAAAATACCTGGAGAATTAAGAGCCAGTAAAAATTACACTGGTCACGTTACAGGCATTGAGAAAACAAAATACCAGATAAAAATCCTTACAGACAGGACAGGTCAGGGCATCCTTAAATACAAAACAACAATAAATTCACTACATTCCCAAAAGATTTCATGGCCTTGCTATATTTTGCACTGACTAATCTATCAAACCACTTTGTCATGTTTAAATAGGTCTGCACTGCGGGGGAAGAATGGACTTTGTCAACTCCACGAGAGTTATAAAGCGAAGACCTTTATTGCCAATAAGCGCCTTGGTTATGTAGAGCAAGCTTCACTGACCACACACACCACCAACAATGCTGACTGGATACATGCGATAGCCCACACACTGTTCACACACCTAAATCTACTACATGACTGGTTGCTATCTAACTCGTCCAGTACCCCCCACGTCCTGTGTTTCTCTACTTTGTTCTGCTTTATCTTCTTGCTTCATTGCCTTTTCTGCACCGTTCTTCTTCCTTTGTGCCTTTTCCATGGTTCAAGGACAATTCATGATAACAGTGTCCATTTTCTTCCAACCAAGAACCCACACTGCACAGTATCTGATATACTAGTAGCAGCCCAGCAACAACAAATGGCAGGTCATAGAGTATTCTAATCACATTTCATATTTTTTAAATGCCTCCATAACTGCAAGTAAGTGTAATGCCATATAAACTAAATTGGTTTAATAAGATAATTTAATTCAATAGACATACTTAAAAAATAAAAAAAAAAAATCCAGACCCGTAAGCCCATTAACCTAACAGATCCTTCTATAATCTAAGTTTCCACACAAGATCTTATGGAGTAATTAAAAAAAAAAGGCAGCATTAAGTATCAAATTCAAGAACTACTTCATGGCATCCTTCATAAATGATCTTTAGTTTAGGATCATGGAAACAAGTTGTCTATCAGGGGAAAAAACAGTGACATACCTTATGAAGCGAACAATTCTTGCATGTCCTAACAAAGTGAGTGCATGCTAGAATTTCTTCTTCACTTCTACTTGCTAGACGCAAATTGTACTCTAAAACATATGCAGCAAGTCCCTGTTTAGCTATAAATGATGCTCTGTAGGGCAGGTGGAAGGTATTGTGAATGTGATACAGCTTGCAGATTTTTCTCTCAATAATCTAACCAGAATTATCATGTCAGAAGGAACAGAAATGCCAAGTAGACAGCTCCCATAGTTTCAGCTAGGTAGAGCTGCAGATGATTGCTTTATATCTACATAGACTTCAAATGTTTAGGTCTGTCTAGTGGTTGGCATTTCCAACGCACCCAAGAGTACTAAGCACGTGAAGCCTCATGCAGCTTGAAAAAGGTAACCAGACAACTCATTTGTGTTTTGGTTTACAACGAATTTGGTTCAATACCATGTAAAATTCTGAAATGCTGAAAGCTCATTTTCCTGTGCAAGCTAAATCCACTGTGCTGCACCAGCTTCCTTCCTTCAATACCAAGGGGAACCATGTAAATGAAGAAACTGCATTTCTCAAACAGTAAACTGCTCCTCAGTTCCCAGAGAAAGGCAAAGTTCATTTTAGAGTTAACTTACTGGATTTCTGATTATTTCACCTAAAATGGAACAGCATGATCAGTATCAAAAAAACCCAAGCAACCAAACAAAAAACCCACAAAAAAGCAAAGCAACAAACAAAAAAAACCCAAACACAACAACAACAACAAAATAGTTTAAAGCCTGTAGGTAAATAGATAAATCAAATTTCTTTACAAAAGTCATTCTTCATCATGAAAGCTATGCAATTATTTAATATATTTTCAGTAATAAAATTATGACGAAAGTAGGTTATGTATAATACACTCTATGTTTAATTAAAACTGAAAGAAAAACAAAAACAGAACCAGATGAACATAATTGCTTTCAACTGAAGCAGCAGCCACTTGTTAGAGGGCTACATTTTCTGTAAAAAAAATAAATATCAAAATCTGCATTCATTTACATCTTTGCAGCTCCACTGAAGTTCACCAAGGCTGAAGGTAAGAGTCAACTACAGGATATAATTTGGAGGTCACATGCAAAGGGTCTGCACTCCGTGTATTTATTTTTTTTAAAGCTCATAATTATGGTTACACTTTCTCCTTTATCACCCTGACTTTAATATATCCAAGAATAAGACAATGAGATGGATGGGAGCTGATCACAAGTCCTAACAGAGTAATCAAATTTTAAAAGATGATACCTTGTAAGATCTCATCAGTTGTGCCAAGGATGTTACAGTTTCCTTTAGGAAAGGCTTGAATATTAGAAGTATTCAGCTCTGCCACTAAGCTTATCATTCGAGTCTTAATGATTTCCTAAGACGTCAGCATTTTCTTATTATACCTATAGGGCATAGTTGCATTCTGCTTATTGTGAAGCATTTACATCATCTGTATCTGCATTAGAAAATAGAAATAATATTATACATTGAATCACATTTGGTATGTATTTGTTAGGCAAATAGATGGCATTGGTGTAGAAACCAAAATGAGCATCTATGCCAAAACAGGGATATACTGAAACACCCCACTGGACTGACATATGAGGGAAATCTCATGACCTATCAAAAGCAGAAGTTCAGACTACAGAGCAAAGGTAGAAGATGTGATCAAAATTCTCTAGTTGCTAGGCATTTTACAGAAAGAGACTCACATTCACTCATCTTATTAAAATTCATGGAAATTGAAAATATCCAAAAGCCTAGGAGGGGTGGGGTCAGAAAATCTATTTCACAGAACTGGGAAGCTTACTCTAAATTCACCTTGAAAGCTTTTTTTTCCTCCATCACAGACTTCTTGAGAGCCTTTTGATTTCTCTCCTACTTAAGTGGTAATTATAGAACTTCCTTTTCTCCGGGACTAACGCATACAGAAGGGGGGTCACATCAGCATTTTATGCAGATTATCATGGTTTGTTCCTAACTAGATCTTTGTTGGAAATTATTTCTCCTTCACTTTATCTCCAACATAGCTAGCAAGCTTTATTTGTATTTCCTTCTGTTTCCCATATCTCGTCCTCTGGCTATGTCATTTGTTATGATAACTGCTTTAGTATTACATACTGTTGAACTCTGCACTTCTATTTTCCTCTTTTTCTTTGCTTTCTCCTTTAAATTTACTGTTGTCAGGAAACAATGACGCTCAGGCATGGGGATGATGGAAGAGGGGCATTAATCAAAGGCTACATAGCACATTTCTCTTGTGGATAAAACTTCTAAAAGGTATAAATCCAAAGAGAAAGAATAAATACTTCATAAAAGGATTTCTAGGGCATTGGAATCATGTAAGATTTTTAAGATCATCACAGTCATTTCAATGAGGAAGAATCTGATTTTAAGAGTTTAAATTGCTAATGCTGGATACACAGCTTATGTGGTCTGATCTTACCCTCACAGCTTCTGCTGCTTTTAATTTCTTGTACAAAGTGACACAAAGAGGAAGATGTGATGGGAAATTCTGCACAACCCCATTTCCACATCAGAGAAGTCTGTCTCTTCCTAATAGTGCCACAATAGTACAACAGTATTTCTCCATGTTCAGGCACATCACCTGCCTTGGGAACTTACAAAGTTTAAGACTTATTAACAGCTAATAAGCACAGTGTTTTAAAAATTAAACCAAGGCTCAAACATTATATTTAACAAAAAAAACCCAGTGCTGGTTTAGGAAAGTTACTAGGGATGTTAACTATTTTACTACTTTTTCTAGTCACTCAGCTTTATTCTTAAAAAGAACACTGAGATAAAGAACCTTTTTCTTTTAAACTGCTTTTCTAGTATTGGATAAAAATTTCAGGAGAAGAACAATACTGCAATACTGCAGCAGTCAGCTGGCTAAATATACCCAAAGATTTAGCATTCCAAATCAAAGTAGCAGACTTATACATAACTCATCACACATTGTTACAAGTGATATCAATAGTCAATAACACACCAACAGTATTCCCTGTGAATTCACCAAACATACATACTTGCTCATAGAGATAAAAATTGAAATGTTCTTCCATGAAGAAACTTTCAGTATTTCTGTATTAAGAGAGTATATTAGAATAGAAGACTTACTACAAAGCCTTCAGAAGGGTGGGCCACTTTGGAAACAGTCACAGTTGTGACTAAAACAACCAAATCAGGCACTGCCAGAAGACTGTTCCTTCAAGGTATTAAGAACAGATTTTTCCTCATTCTAACTGCCCTGCTTTATATATTGTTCACTCTCCTAGCTCCATAGCCTTCTCCCATTCCCCTGAGACAAATTCTTCGTGATTTCAATAGCAGTTGTTGAAGAAACTTTTCTACATCTAAGGTAAGATGAACACTAAAGGCTGTAAGTATTTATATATATGGCCTTAGAAGATAAACTTTTTGTATTTATCAAGCTTACCACAAACTCTCGCCCAGCTGATGAACAATATTTCTACCAACAAGTCCTAAGGAATCTAAGGCAGCACCCAATGTTTTTCTCTTTACTCGTATCTGTCCCCCTGGCTTTTATTTCTCCCTCTTTCAGAATTCTATCTGGCACATGGAGGAGGCTTTTTCAATAAATCAATACTGTACTAAAAAATGACTGCCTTTATGTGCTCTGCATATTAAGCAAATTTCTCTTATAGAGATAAACCCATTCATTCACCTATGCTCTATATCTGACATTCATTTTTAATAACAGACCTTAATAAAAGAAGCACCTGGCAAAAACACGAATCTAAAATAGCACAAGGTTAAATCTTGTCTGCTTTGACAATAATTTCCTGATGAGGCCTAATAGCTAATCAATTTAATTTGGTCCAGAAAGAATGACAACATTTTGCTGTTTTCAGTGTATACTTTTGGAAAATAATCACCATCTGAAAGAACTGCTGTGAAGACAGACATTTAAGTAATAGCTATTGGGTTTTGTCAGCAAAAGGGAAGACTACTGTTTTCAGCAAGAATGAAATTAGCAGTTTATCTGTGAAAAATGTAAAAAAAACAAAACAAAACACAAAACACCATGAAGATAATTATATATTTTTTTTTCCCTAACTTATAGCACTAATATCCCTATAGCACCTACATGGAAGACACAATAAAACCACTCACCAGCACATGTACACACAAAGAACAATTTACTTTCCAAAAATGTTATATTTGAGAGCAGAATCTTCAAAACTATATTAGCATCTCACATTTACTCCATAAAAATTAGCAAAGAGAAAAGGCAGGGAAAGGAAAGTCAAAGCATAAGAGTCACATTAAGGCATACCAAAAAATATCTGTGCTTCTGACAATTACCATCATCCCAAATGGGCTTTGCTAACCCAGGGATAGGCCTCCTGACGGCAGCTGCAACTTGAAGAATTGTGTTTTAAGCTAAGCTCTATTCTGTCCTCACAAATACATCTCTGAAGGGTTGTATGACTTGTAGAGTTCCTAAAAACACAGTCATAGAATCATCAGGGTTGGAAGGGACCTTAAAGATCATCTTGTTCCAACCCCCTGTCATGAGCAAGGACATCTTCCACTAGATCAGGTTGCTCAGAGCCCCATCCATCTGGCCTTAAAAACTTCCAGGGAAGGGGCTTCTACCACCATTCTGGGCAACCTGTTCCAGTGTCTCACCACCCTCATGGTGAATAAATTCTTCCTAATATCTAACCTGAATTGACCCATCTCTAGTTTTAATCCATTCCCTACAGTCCTACCACTACCTGACACCCTAAAAAGTCCCTCCCCAGCTTTCTTGTAGGCCCCCTTAAGGTACTTGGCCACAATAAGGTCTCCCCAGAGCCTTCTCTTCCTCAGACTTAGCAACCCCAACTCTCTCAGTCTGTCTTCATAAGAGAGGTGCTCCAACCCGCTGATCATCCTCATGGCCCTTCTCTGGAAACGTTCCAGCATGTCCATATCTTTGTTGTAATAGAGGCTCCAGAACTGGATGCAGTACTCCAGGTGGGGTCTCACAAAAGTGGAGTAGAGGGGGAGAATCACCTCCCTCGACCTGCTGGCCACACTTCTCTTGATGCAGCCCAGGGTACGATTGGCCTTCTAGGCTGCAAGAGCACACTGCTGGCTCATGTTGAGCTTCCCATCCACCTGTACCCCCAAGTCCTTTTCTTCAGGGCTGCTCTCAATCCACTCACTGCCCAGCTTATATTGGTGCTTGGGACTGCCCCAACCCAGATGGAGGACCTTGCACTTGGTCTTGTTGAACTTCATGAGGTTGTCATGGGCCCACCTCTCCAGCCTGTAGAGGTCCCTCTGGATGGCATCCCTGCCCTCTGGCATGTGAGGTGCCCCACATACCTTGGTGTCATTGGCAAACTTTCTGAGGGTGCACTCAATGCCACTGTCTGTGTTGATGATGAAGAAGTTAAACAAGACTGGTCCCAGCACTGATCCTTGAGGGACTCTGTTTGGATATAGAACCATTGACAGACACTATTTGGGTGCTGCCCCCAAGCCAGTTCTTTATCCACTGAATTGTCCTTCCATCAAACCTATATTTTATCAGCTTGGAGACCAGAATGTCATGACAAGGCTTTGCTCAGGTCCAGGTAAATGAAGTAATTTGCTCTTCCCTTGTCTATTGATGTTATGACCTTCTCAAAGAAGGCCATCAGGTTTGTCAGGCACAATTTGCCCTGGGTGAAGACATGCTGATTGTACCCAGTCACGGCTTTGTTATTCTTCAGCCTCAGCAGTGCCTCCAGGAGGATCTGCTCCGTGATCTTACCAGGCATGGAGGTGAGACTGACTGGCCTATGTTCCCTGAACCAGTTCCCTGGTTCATCCTTCTTTCCCTTTTTGAATATGGGGATTATGTTTCCCCTTTTCCAGTTAGTGGGGACTCCACCCGACTGCCATGACTTTTGAAATAAGATGGAGTCATTTAGCAACCTCATTCACCAGTACCCGTAGGTGTATCCTGTTAGGTCCCAAGGACTTGTGCACTTTCAGGTTCATCAGATGGTCACAAACCTGACCTTCACTTGCAATGGGCAGTTGTTTCATCCAACCCCAGCCATTATCTTCTGTGACTCCAGGAGTGTGGCTGGAGCCCTTTTCGGTGAAGACTGAGGAAAAGGTGTCATTGAGAACCACAGCATTCTCAGTATCGTTTGTCACCAGTTCTCCCATTTCCCTTCTGAGGGCACCCACACCTTCCCTAGTTTTCTTCTTACCATTAATATACCTATAGAAATTTTTGCTATTCCCTTGATCTCCCTGGCTAGATTTAATTCTAAATGAGCAGGTCTCGTAGCATTCTTTCCTGTCTTCCTCTTTGTTGGTATACTTTGCTCCTGGACACAAAGAAGGTGATCCTTGAATACACACCAACTGTGTATTCAAGGATCCCCCTTCTCCCTAGGGCCTTGTCCCACAGTACTTTGGCCATCAGATCCCTGAAGAGATCAAAGTCAGCATGCCTAAAGTCCAGGGTCGTAAACTTGGAATATATCCTCCTGGTTGCCCTGAGGATCTTAAATTCTATTGGTTCGTGGCCACTGCAGCCAAGATTATCCCCAAGCCTCACACTGGCCACCAGCCCTTCCCTATTAGTGAGAACAAGGTCCAGCATAGCACCTTTTCTTGTTGGTTCCTCTACCATTAGGAAGAGGAAGTTGTCATCTACACAATCCAGGAACATCCTGCATTGCAGGTGTCTTGCTGTGTTGTCCCTCCAGCAGATGTCAGGGTGGTTGAATTCCCGAACGAGGACAAGGGCCTGTGAACATGAAGCCACTTCTAATGCCTATGGAGGGGCTCATCTGCTTGGCTTTGCTGGTCATGTGGCCTGTAGCAGACCCCTACTTTAACATCACCTTCCCCTGTCTTCCCTTTAACCTTAACACATATGCTCTCAACCAACTCATCATCTTTCACCATATGGAACTCCATCGATTCTAGCTGGTCACTGATGTAGAGGGCAACACCTCCTACCCTGCCTATCCTTCCTAAAGAGCTTGAATCCATCTATCCCTACATTCCAGTCATGAGAATCATCTCATCAAGTTTTAGTAATAGCCACTATGTTATGGCTTTCCAGAAGCACAGTGGTCCTTAATTCATCCTGTTTATTGCCAAGCTGCATGCATTCACGTAGAGGCACTTCAGCAGTGCTGGCCAGTCAGTCAGCATTGTTACAGCATATGCTTGCATATTACACTAGTGACTTACCCAGATATTTCCATCTTGGTGGTATGGTTTCCAGTTTCTCCCTGTGTCACTATAGAGCATCCGATACTGAGTGACCCAGTCAGAGCTGCTATATCTGCCTTGAGTTGCAATCACACTGATCTGCTTCCTGCTCCCAAAATCCACCTGCAGCCACTGGTAATGATCACTGTCTGATGGAGACCAACCTCCTGCACCTGATGGGTGGAAACACAAGAGAGAGATTTAGACCGCAAAGCATTGCTTTAAAGTGAACACATTGTGAAGATGCTGATTGCTGGAAGGCAGCCCAGATGAGAAGAGTATAATACCAAAAAATCCTAGAATGCATACAAGAGAAATATGATTGCACTTTTTTAAAAAAAATGCAGGCTTCAAATGCATTAAATCTGTTGCCTTAATCATGTTATGATATAATTATAATGATTTAATGGGCTGCCTGCTAACAAATCAATGCCTTTATAACACCTTAATTATAGTTTATTATTTTTTGCCAAATTATAATTGTTCAAGGGTCGACCAATTTGCCATGAGATGCTTTGTCAGAGTAAGTTGGCACAAATCAATAACAATCTCTGGATTTTGTATGCCTTTTCAATAGCATTTCGCATTAAAGAGATAATATAGATAAAATGGGAGGAAAAAAGAGCAAGCTCTCTGCTTTCCTATATTTTACTACAGTGCACAAAGTGAAAGATCCACCAGAACTGAAAAAGGAGCAGGTACTGCAGGGCTGGATCCAGTTGCAATCTGCTGGGTGTACAAACTGTCACAGATTATGTTGGCAGATGCCTCACAGAAGTGTAATTGCTCTTTATGGGTCTATGAATTAACTTGACAGTAATAATGTTAACAATATTCCTCTCAGCCACTAGACTACATTGAACTGTTCTAAATAAAGATGGCCAACGATGCATAGATAAATGTAGCATTAAGACATTAATGCAATTTGTTATTCTTCTGATATAAAAATAATGTAAAAAAAATTAAGGGGAAAATTTTAGTTAGAGGCTAAAGAAAATGATAAAATTCTAAGATAAATATTATAATGATATATTTACCATAATGATAAGTATTAGGAATATAGAAAACACCAGTAAGAATCTACCGATACAGAGGAAAAGTAGAGAATAATTCTCTTTGCATATATAGCAGATGTTAAGATGTAGAAAACAAAAACTTTGTAACTTACTTAAAGTGACTACAGGATTTGGGTTTTTTTGTGGTTTTTTTTTTTTTTTTCTGTTCTTTTAAGTTTGAACCAAATAAATGGCTTAGCACACCAAGAAATCACATAGTCTAGTCCACAGGACAATTTTTTTTTTCCTTTTAATTTCTCCTATAGACTTCAATTAATTTCACAAACCTAGCCTGCTGCCAAACAAGAAACTCTTTGCTATACTGCGTCTTATATGCTCCCATCATTAGGCGGCAGCATTGCCTTAGTCTTTAGACAATTCTAAACTCATTCAGCTGCTACAGGTGTTAGCAATTGCAGGTCATGGGACATTTTAATATTGTAGTATCAATGGGATCATTTGACATCATAAGTGATTGCCTTTCACTGCAATTAAAAGCATAGCAATACACCAATGACATCTCATCTGTTAAGATTTTTAAGTTTTGCAATAGGTACTTTGTCCCTGCACTGTAGGTAATTACACCCAGTAGTATAAACAGGATAATTAGGGGTGGGGAATAACTAAATGCTACTTAAAACAAACAAGCAAAAACACCTTTAGTAAAAGCACTTGATGGAAAAGTATTCTCACACATTCCCAAATTAAAACTAGCTCTATTTTTGCAAAGAATCATAACTGACCATTTAAAAACAGAGTATCACTTCTTCATGAATACTGTGCAAGGAGATTGGAACCATTAGCACTCCATACTTGTCATAATAGCAGGGACATTATATCCTAACATCTGTGTCCAACCAGAATACCTGAGACTGATGGCACACAAAAGAAGTTGCTCCTGTACAGAAGCCACCTTTGTAAAAGGACCTTTGGTGGCTCCAAAAAAAAAGTGAGGTTCAAAAACTGTTATGAAAGACAGAGCTGATAAATCCATCAACAAAATGACCTTCAGCAATGCACTTGTTGAAAAAGGGTGATGTATTATAGCTGTAAGAAGGCTAACACAGATTAATTTTTTTACACCTTTTACTTATGCAGGACATTTACATTAAAACAGGAGATTCTGTTATACACATCTAAAATAAAATACTTCCATTTATAAGACTTTTTCTTTTTAGTTTATTACATTCATATTACTGAGATGAGACTTTGGCCTTCTTAACTGACAAACATATTCACTGTAAATTTGAGTGACGTTTCAGAAACTCTTTACCTACAAATCCATTAAAAGGTTTGGAAAAAAAAGACTGCTAACATTCATTTTCCCATTTATTTGATATAGGAAGAGGCAGAAAACATTCTTCAGATATGTGACACAATGGTCACACCTAGGCCAGGAGGTGGAAACATGAGTATTGCAAGATGGCCTGTCCTATAATCATTTGTAATACGTGAGAGAAAAGACTTGTAGTCAATATTGCAGACAGCAGCAAACAATATCATCTCATTGGTTTCTTCACCTAATTCTCTATTTGTTTCACATTTGCTCACTGGATTTTCCAAATAAGTAAATAAATAAATAGTCAAAAGGATGAAGGAGGAACCTGTTGGATTATAGCTAAATATGCTGCTTAGCAGACCAGCATGAGAAGGGAATGGTGATCAGCCTGTGCAGTAGGGCAGGCGACAGCAGCAGCCTGTGGGGATCAATTAAAAGTTTCCTCTTCCCTTTAGATTCATCAAGCTGTGTAATTTGGGGGAGCTGAATGACTTTGTTAATTTTGTTTGTGGCATATGTAACCCCTGTTAATTGAAGGATTAATATAGGTCCTTTTTTTTTTTTTTTAACCCCAGGTGCATGCCCTAAATAAGTTATGAAAAAGTGGGATCATATAAAAATTTCTCCACTGTGAGATCCTTGCAAAAGCCCTGAATTCATCAGAGGAGTTTAAGTATGTTTGTGACTCTGTTCACTCTAAGCAAGTACAAAAATCCCACTTCCCCAGAAATGTGCACATCCTTACAGCTCAGGATATCATCTAATATTTTGCTGAAGAAACCCAGCTTCGTCACTGGAATGAAGAAGTCAGTTTGATATTAGGCAGCGAACAGAGCAGTTACTGGTAAATAAAATATTTAACACACTTTTCCTTATTAAAAAGAGTGGTGAATTTGGAAATCAAACCCATTTTCCACAATATGGCATTATTTTCAAAATACACTTAGTTTTACAGCCAATATATAGTAACAGAACGATGAATTATCTTTAAGGAATGAGCATAATGACAGCATGTTATTGGTTTTCAGTGAGCATTACTTTGTACTGAAACTGTAATGGTGTATTAAAGTTATTGAATAAATACTATTCACAGTATTGTTCTTCACATTTCAGTTTATTTTTAATAGTTACAGCCTATATTCTGAATTTTATTACATGCATTATTTGCACTTTTTATTGTGGCAGAAAAAAAGGCATTGAACACATGTTTTTAGATGATACTCCATTTTACTTCATGTCCTGTCTTTTAATGCTAAATGCCACAATATACTATGAAATCAATGTGAGCTACAAATTATTAGAAAGACATTAGAACTGTGAAGCATTTAAAATATATTAAACATATGCTTATAATACATTTTACTTTCATTAAACATGTAAGGAGCATGTATTGGGCCCTTTAGTAGTAGGGGTGCAATAAATATAATTGCAGACAATATCTGCTTCCTATTTTTTCTGCTATTCTAGAATTTGATGTGATTAAACATTCACCCTCTCAGCAGCTAAAATAACTGACTCAGTGACATTAACCCAGAGAGTCACTGAATACTTTTCTTTATTCTGTATAGCATTCTACACCACAAACAGGGCAACTAATTTCAACTTGGGCAAGAATGACTGTATGTGAACCTCTGATAGGAGTTATCAGAGAACTGCAAGTTTAGCAACAGTAACGTCAAGATTGGGCATGTGTCCCACAGATCTCTATGCATCCAAGAAACTTTCATGTGCAGAAAAGCCTAAAAGTCATAATCAGCAAAGATAGTCAGAGCATTCCTGTGGTAAAAGGCAGCTATGAAAGATTTCATAAAGCTTTACTTTCAAAACAAGCTACAGAAAGTGCAACTCCTGCTGCAGGATGACCAATATATAATTAGTCTGTGACGTAATTGCTAGCAAGTAGTATTAGCATCATTACTAGATGCTTTTTTAAGTTTAAAGAATTATTTTTTTAAATTATGAAAACCCCAATGGCTTTCATGTTTTTATTGGTATTTATTCTACAGGTTCATTCCATGAAACTGAAAACAATATAAAAAACATAGCCTATCTCCAAATGACACATGCAGACTTAATGCACTTAATATATTTCTAAGAGTATCACAGAATCAAAGAATACAGTATCACAAAATCAAAGAATCATTAAGGTTGGAAAAGACCTCTAAGATCAATGAGTCCAACTGTCTACCCAACGTTATCATGTCCACTAAACCATGTCCTGAAGTGCCATGTCTACACATTTTTTAAACACCTCCCTGTTCCAATGCCTCACCTCTCTTTCAGTATAGAAATTTTTCCCAATGTGCAAACTAAACCTCCCATGCTACAACTTAAACCCATTGCCTCTTGTGCTATAGCTAGTGACTTGGGAGAAGAGACCAACACCCATCTCACTACAACCTCCTTTCAGGCAGTTGTAGACACCAGTAAAACCTCCCCTGAGCCTCCTCCAGATTAAACAATCCTGGTTCCCTCAACTTCTCCTCATAAGAGGAGAAGTTCCCTTCACCAGCTTTATTGCCCTTCTGTGGTTCCACTCCAGCACCTCAATGTCTTTCTTATACTGTGGTGCCCAAAACTGAACACAACACTCAAGCTGTGGACTCACCAGTGATGAGTACAGGGGCACAATCACTTCTTTACTCCTGCTGGCCACACTATTTTTGATACAGGCCAGAATACTGCTGGTTGACTTGGCCTTCTGGGCACACTGCTGGCTAATGTTCTGCCAGGTGTCTACCAACTCCCCCAGATCCTTTTCTGCCAGGCAGCTTTCCAGCCAGTCCCCCCCAAGCCTGTATTGTTGCTTGGGGTTGTTGTGACCGAAGTGCAGGACCCAGCACTTGGCGTCATCCCATTAACCTTGGCTTGTCAATTGAACTTGTCCAGATCCCTCTGCAGAGTCTTCCTACCCTCAAACAGATCAATATTCCCACTCCATTTAGTGTCACCTGAAAACTTATGGAGGGTGCACTTGATCCCCTCATCCAGATTATTGATAAACTGGCCCCAAAACTGAGCCCTGGGGAACACTGCTTGTGACTGACTGCCAACTGGATTTAGCTCTGTTCACCACAACTGTCTGGACTTGGCCATCCAGCCAGTTTTTAACCCAGAAAAGGGTATACCTATATAAGCCATGAGATGCCAGGTTCTCTAGCAGAATACTGTGCTATCAAGAATTCAAGACAATATGGGTTTATTTTTGCAAACTTTCATATATAATTTCTTCCTTTTATTTAATTATACATTTCAGCTCCCTATTGATAGTCAAGTGAGCTAGCTCCCATTTACTGCACACAAAGAGAACCTATGTGATGAATTAGCCTTACCTTCTTATCATTCCCTCCTGATAAATTATCAGTAAGTAGCAAAGCTGGGGTAGGCTTACAGATTTTAGATTTTTATCTGAACTGTCATATGCTATTGAACTTACAGATGTATAAGAAGGGACACACTGATGATTTTTGAAAATGTCTGTTCCATTTCAGTTAGAGATGTTCTTTCTTTTGAAAATTTGGCACTTTAATCTTCATTCATGGCTGAAACTGGAAAGATTAATTTGCACTAGAAGTATCCTTTCTTGTTTTAGTTAAACTTGTTCATCATTCCCTATTTCAAATCACAAAATAAAAATTACCAGCACTGCATTAAGTTTTCTACTCTTTTCAAATCAGTAATAAATGTTTCAATGACATGAAGGAAGGAAGGAAGGAAGGGATCCCTAGTAAGAAATTTAATTTCAGGCCAAACTATTGAAAAATATAGATAGAAGATTTAGGATTTGTGGTAGTTATAATTCACGGGATTACTTTATCTAATAATAGAAAATTTCGCCTTTCAGCAAGGAAGCTAAAGATATACCTTTTTTACATAATAATAACCTGAAAGATTCTTAGAATTTGAATCTGTTTGTTTGTATGGGAAAAATGCAATGCAATTTTTCAATGAGAAATAACGCTTTGTAGGACATTGCAATAGCATGAAATCAATACTTTTTGAGACCTTGCTATTTTCCAAGACATTGCTTGTCATTCCTCTACATAAAAGATAAATCAAGACAAAACCAAAACCTTTGAAACACTGAGATCATTTCTTCATTGCACTTCAGAGAAAATATGGGGAGCCATTTTCTACAGTACCCTAGAAAACAATATAAAAGACCCAAACTTCTAAACTATATAAATCTACCTGCACTGTTAGTCATTATTATGCCTAAAGTAGGACATCAATGACAGGTTCCATTTTTGTTTTGTCTTCCACTATTTGTCCATTTTATCACTGTAGATACAAGACTGTCTGTATACACACAGTAAAACATGTAATGTCACACAGAGCAAACAACTTTATAGCATTGAGTGAGTCTAGTCACACTGAGAAAATTTACACACATACAGACGTCTTAGATGATTAAACACTTTGGACTTCAAACTGCTTCAAGCAAGGATCACTTCTACCCTATATTAGGTAGGGCCCTGTAATGAGACTCCAATCCTCATATAGGCTTTTACTGCTTATTAAAGCAATCTTTTCCCTGGTATTGGCACAGATAAATATTTTTAACTTCCTTATCATAAATGGCATGCATTGTTATATTTCTTGTATTCATCTCCTGTTCTAGCTAAATTTATATTACTAACCTGGTCCTTCTCTTCAAGGTAGGGATTTGCTTTCACATGTTTGAAGAGTTCCTTTCCAGCATATAACAACATAACAATAGAGATGGAATTGTAGACTAGGCCATGCATGACGGTAGGCAAATAATGAACATTATGCTTGAGAAGAAACAGAGGTTGATATTTAGAAGGCAATGAATACAGAAAAAATAGCAGCATGATTACTCATCCTCTATTTAAAATTACCCATATTTAGTTTGTAAAAAGTAAAACATCACAAAGAAAAAGAAAGAGGATAGAAATGATGACAACTAGATTTCTTCTTCTTCAGAATTCATTATCTGAATTTACTCCAAATCAGACCATATTTACTAAAACCTGGCAAATTAGACCCAACCTTTGCCCTAACTTCTCATGAGTTCCAATATCAGCCTTCCAGAAGTGCAATAAGAATTGGGCTCAAGTAAGCCTTGAAGATCTAAGTTCCCCATAAAATACATCTGATAAAATTTCTTTTGCAGAGGTAGTGAAAGACAGAAAAGATCCAATATACATTCCCTAAATTAGCCTTCTATCATAGCCATTGAAAGCTGTAAGTCTACAAAGAGGTCGGTGTCATCATTAATCTTGACTTCTGAAAGGCTGAAGTAGTACCCAGTGTCCATTACTAGTCACTGGGAACATTTCTACCAATTTCTAGTGGCACTTCAGCACTTAGCAGTGTTGTCCCTTTGTATGGCATAAACTCTCTGAGAAAGTATACTTTTTGCTTCTTTAAGCTATGCAATTTTTTTTTCTGCCATTTCTTTTTTTTTTTTCTTTGGTGGGGGTGGGAGGGTAAGAAATAAAGATTGGCCCCTATTCACTTTAGTATATATTTTTTTAACATTGTTAGACTAATTTTAGAAGACTTCCCCTCTAATAAAAAAAAATAAAAAAATGGGGGGAACCCTAATTATATTTCTAAAAATGATTTCATTTTAATTTAAAAACTTGAAAGTTTAGAGTAGAAATAACCCAAGGGATAATAGTAGTTATCAGGATACAGTCCACACAGATCTTTTTTAAAAGAACATTAAAATCACTACATTATTTCTTAAATCCCAGTAGATCTTTCTTACAGTAAATGCAATTAAAATAAATCCCTTGATGTAGTGTCTGGTTCTTAATACCCACTGCTTCCTAGTATATCTTAACTGAGCACAAACCACATATGAGGGAAAGAACAATCAAACTGCCCTAAGGAACAGTGGTGATATCTAACAATAAAAATGATGCAAAAGAGATCTCATCATTGTCATTCACAGTTGTCAAATTCAAAAATAGGGGGAAAAAAAAATCATAAGCCTGAGGAGTCTCATATCCTGAATCCGCTGTGGGGAACAAACACTTTGCAGCTTTGGTTATTTTAATGAACACATCACTTTAAACTATGCCTTCCCCATCTGTTCTGCTTTCTAATTACATATGCAAAAAGGAGCTCATTCACAACTGCATCCTAATGGAATCTTAAACAAAACTTGGACAAGATTTAAATATTCTGTGAGCATCATCTGTATTCAAGGCATCAAGCAGCATCTCCTCCATGAGGTGTTTTCTTGTTTTCTAGACAGAAAGTTGAGGCAAGGCAATGGATCACTGCACCCTGGTACACAGACCCCTTGCATACAAAACAACCACAGTGTCATACAAAAGACAAGGAAGAGAGTGTGAAGATATCCCTTTCCTCACACCCCCTTTTCAAGTACCAGGACACAAATCTTTCATTGCATATTTATGCACTGCAGCACTGGAGTTTTCCTAACAACTCAGGTCATATTCCTGCCATGAATTAGCTAATGGATAACAGACACTGCCTCCACACTGTCTCTGCTGAGCAATTGAGCCCTGATTAGCAGATTCTTATCCAAGATTTTAATGACAGTCAGATCAAGAATAGTGAAGTTTTACTGACTGTGATTGAGTAGTACTTATAGCACTTAAAAATCCAGATAAAAGCTCACTATGACACTTCTGGTAGTTCCTTGTAACTGCTGTGATCCCTCCTTAGTAGAGTTGACAGAGAAAAAGGAATTAGTATATTCCTGTACATGATCTATACTATTTCAATAGCAATGAGATGCATAAACACTTCAGTCATCTAAATTGTCCTGTTCCCATTAGTGCAGTCCACAAAGTGATGGAAGGCAAAGCTGAATGAGTTAAGTCATGATGTTCTCGCCCATCTTGATTAATATTTTCTTCCCTCAAATGACGTACCAGAAAGATGATCAAATGCCATAATTCAGTCTTAGGTATCTTGTTCTGTGACAAGTCTTCAGTGATAAAAGATATAAACTGAACCTCCTGTCTTGCAGAGACTTGCTGTGTGAGATCTCATAGTGAATATAGTTTCTGCCATTCTGCTTCAATGTACACCAGTGTTCCAGTGAAGTGCAAAGAACACTCACTGCCTTGAACCACTCACAGTTAACAAATAAAAGCTACATGATTGTGTCATTGTACTCATCTGTTTTCTATCTACATTTTTTTAACTCCAAATCCCCTGTTCTTTTTCTCCTTTGACTTCTCCCTTGAAATGCCCTGCTCATGATGTACTCCCTCAGGCTGTTACATGTCCTGAAAGACTCTTAGCCCAGCAAGTACAAAAAATGAACTGGCCTAGCTCCTGCTGTTAAATACAGCAGTTATGAAGTCCAGCTCCCCTGATGATTACCAACAGTCAACCTTTGCCTGCTGCTACTGATGTTTGTAAACACCCACTTAGGCTCAGCCTCTGGATTGCTACAGAACCTGAACACTGCTCACCTTTCTTCTCTCTGTTACTCATTTTTTTTTCTAGTTTTTTTTTGTTCGTCCATTTGTTTTTTTTAAAGCTTCTTCTTTTGGGATTGTCAAGAAAGAATACATTCAAGAGTATGCTCAGGTTGAAGATTTTTCCCTACTGTTTCCTATCCAGGGTAATTCTGCTTTTCCTCTAAACAAATGTCTTCTCCATCAGCTCCAAATTTCAGAACTGAATTCCGACTTTAATTGAATTTCTCAGAATCTGGTTTCAATCCAAATGGTGATCATTTCTCAAAACTCAGGATTCTTAATAAAGCAGTCCGAAATATTTTTTTCTGACTACCTTACTCCTTTCTTCTTGACTTCTCGAGCGCTAAAATCATTACTCATTTTGATAATTTCCCTACAAAAGGCATACGTAAAGCAAATGAATCCTCATAAAGAGGTTCGCTTTTCAAAAACAAAATGATCAAGGGACAAAAAAAAATATGTCAGTTCTACTGAACCTTTCTGAATACTTCAGAACCACTACCTGAATCTTTTCTGTATGCAAAATGCCTAGAAATGTAACAACCAGACAAAGGTATACTTTTCTCTTATTTGTGTTAGCACTGCACTACCACTGCCCCAATCCCAAGACCAGGACAAGGCTCTTCCCCACCTGCCTCACTGGTAAGCCACTGCCTCCAAATGATTCTGTGAAACAGACTTTGCTTGTGATATTATAGGAACTCTGATGTTATCACGTTGCATGAATACAAGTTACTGGTCCTGTTTAGTCTATCTTAGTAAATGTGCTTCCCCCTCCTGTTTTTTCCTTCCACAAGTAGGAGCACAGAACTGTAAAATACCATGAGTTGACTTCTGAATCCAGTATACAGCTGATTGAAGGGTTTTGTAGATGTTTCTGCTTTCAACGAAGCTAACTGCTTTTAACAAAGCTAAAAGATAAATATTTTTGCCATTAATGCAAGCATCTGTTCCAAGCATTACTCAGGTCTTTATCCTCCCTCTTCATTACGAAAATATATTGTACTTTTCAAAACTATTCTGTACTGCATCCATTTTGATGAGAAAGCTCATATCATGCTATCTATTTTGCTAATAGCAAAATATTTATTTACATCATTATGCAGAGCTGCAACAACATGGGAGGAACAATTTTATTCTTTATTTTAGTTTGCAAAATAGTATGTTCATTTCAAATTCGGACTATACCACAGTAGAATTCAACATTTTAGGGCAATAATTTGCCTGAAGTCTATGGTAAACTACTGATAAATATTGACTATTCCCTAATGACTTAATAATTCTTAGAGCCAAAACATAGCACTTTATATAAAATCATTATAATCATGTGAGACTGTACTAGGGAAAAAAAGCCAGCAGAAAAAAAGTTAAAAGTCACGATGCTAATAAAACTAATAGTGCTCTTATCCGTGGCATCAAATGTTAATTTATGCACATGGGATTAACTAATTTGATATATTTTAGACACTAACCAGGGAATGAAATTCTGCTAGATTTTTATTCAATATAAATTAATGAGAACTACAGCTTCATGCAGCAGAGAATTAAAAAAATTAAACTGTAATAAATTAAAAACCCCAAATGCACACTCCAACCCTTGTTCTTCAAAATTTAACCTACAGAAGGGAGAAGAATATGAAAGTACTAGTTTTAGAGTAGGAAGGTTCAGCTTCCAGGGCCTGGGGGAGGATTCAAGCAGGGTTTAACTTCAGATGCCCTGAATCATCACCACTTCTCCCCTTGCCTCTGTTACGCCTCTAAGACTGAGGATGGCATGGTTTCCTGGGTGGAAATTAATCTCTCTGCAGTTTACACACTCTCCATTTAAGCTGTTAAGGCTACAGATTGAAATACTTTTTCTGAATGATTTTTATTTACACCGTCAGTCAAGACTGCTGTGTTTATACACTGCTGAGAAGAACTTTTGCATGTCCAGACCAACTCAATATAACCAACCCCCACCTCCAAAAGGAAAAAAACCCACTACCTCAAACACCTAGACTGAAGATCATATGTAAATAATTTCTGCCTGTACAGAGCAGTAGTTGTAAGATGAAGAAAGAGCCACAGCTGCAAAAGGAGTGTCCAAGATAGAAATCATCTAACTTGGCAGCAGCATTGCCCAGGCAAGCAAAAACCTAAGTGAGAATAAAAATAGCTTTTTATGCTTTAGTTTGACTGCTTGTAAACTACTGTAACACATCATTTGCCTCACACAGACAACTGTGAAAAGAAACAGTATTTTGAAACTTTAAGAAAAATGCTATGATGTTAAAGCTAATAATTTATCCTACCTCACCATATATACACAACCTAAGGCTCTATTCCCACAGAGCTGGCTGCTCTATCCTTATACAGATTGCATCTTTTTCTTCTTGAATAAAGCTCATGACTTTTCCTGCATGCTGGAATAAACAAATCTTTCTAACAGTCTTCAAGAAAATTCCCATTTGCTGAGCCTAGAGAAGGAAGCACTACTGCAGCTTTAAAGAAACTATCCAGGGACATCTGTCCAAATGTATGTCAACTTTTCCATAATTTTTATGCTCTCCTGATTCACTTTGATATTGAAAACAACTTATTACAGAGAGCTAGTCCTTCACTACTGTAAGCTACATGGATACCATTCCTACTGGAGACAGAGGGATTTTCCTTATGGCATTAGCCCAGAAAATAAGTGTGCTTTAGAGGGCTTTGCTGCACAAATCACCACCAGCAAATCACTACTTCTGTAAAAATTGAAT
The DNA here is from genome assembly GCA_027560015.1 of Chloroceryle amazona. NCBI lineage: Eukaryota > Metazoa > Chordata > Aves > Coraciiformes > Cerylidae > Chloroceryle > Chloroceryle amazona. The sequence goes on from JANHFX010008694.1 coordinate 56,042, forward strand.
CCTATGGTTATTGTGCTATAAAAAGGTTTTAAACATGCAAAACCACATGGCTAAGAAAGGAAAGTGCAGAACAATAATTATATGTATTATGATTAAGAATATAGGTTTAAACACGGGGTGTTTTTAAAGAATGAAAGACAAAAATATCTGAAGTTAATTCTGGGTTTCAAAGAATCGTATGCTACAGTTTTGGCTTCTGATCTGGCAATGTTAATTAAGCATCATAAAATCAGAATCACTTATAAGAGCTAGCTAATATTTACCAGATGACTACTTTTTTTTTTTTTCATTTTATTTATTGTTATTATTATATAAACCCTTTTGCCCTATTGGAAGCAACAAAGTATCATTTGGAGAAAAAGAAAGTGTTATTTGCCATAGATTTTTTAAAGCAAATTTATCACACAGATGTCAGTAAAAAAAATAAATAAATTGTACATAATATATACTAACCTGATCTATCAAAACATGTACCAGCTGTTAGAAAGATATGACACTTGGTGACTGGGAGAGTATTTATAACAAGAAAATAAAAATTATAGTAATATTCTGCTGTTTTTTTGTTGCCTTTTTTGTTTTTTTATAACATAAAGGAAATAAAGTTTATAACTTGAGTTTTATCCTTTGTAAGGATAAAAATGGAAGGACATTTAAACAGGTTTGCCTAACAATGGTATCTGTTATGAGAGGTTTCACTAAAATATATTACGAACGATAGATTTTTTTATTCTTTTAAAGTTTGCCTGCAGGATTTACATAAGGCAGAAGGCTGAAATCTGGAATAGTGAGATGCCCTGGCATTGTTTCTGGTTTCTGACTCCTTGTACCCCACCACAGGCACCACACCTAGTGCCAGTATCATGAAGGTATCCTTGACACCCTCCAAAAACCTGTGTTGATTGCATCCCACTGTACTGCCCTTCCAGCAGGTGTCAGAGAGATTAAAGTCTTGCATAAATATCTGTTCTAGAGATGTTCTAAATTTGTTCTGAGAAAATGGTGTCCTCTTTCTTGTCCTAATTTTGTGGTTTGCAACACATTCCTACCTGTCACTCCTCACAGGCTTCTCCTTGGATGCTGACACACAAGGTCTCAACAATGTGCGGATCTCTTCCCAGGCTGCGTGCATTTGTGTGCATGCACTTGAGTGGTGTCCCTTTGCCCTGCTTCTGTGTTCCTGAGGTGTGTCTCATTCTTGCAGCATTTGCATTCCAACCCTATACACCACTTCCTCATTCAATTGTGGGTTATAATTTTCTGCTGCTACCTTATATTCAGGGAAGAATCAGAAAGATAGTCAAAGAGCTGGGGCACTTATCCAGTGAGGAGGCTGAGAGACCAGGGCCTGTTTATCTTGGAAAAGGAGATGGCTTTAGGGGAATTTCACAGCAGCCCCCAGTACCTACAGGCTGTACAAGTTGGTCATCAAAGAGATGGGGCCAGGCTCTCCACCGAAATGCATGGCAGGAGGATGAGACACAATATATACAAACTGAGGTTCCAACTGGGAATAATATTTTTTTCACTGTGAGGACAGTCAGGCAGTGGAACAGGTTGCCCAGGTAGGCTACAGTCTCTGTCCTTGGAAGTTTTACAGACCCAATAGGTTAAAGTGCTGAGCAATCTGGTCTCATCTCAGAACTAAACCCTGCTTTGAGGAGGTGATTGGACTTGAGACCTCATGAAGTTCCTTTCAATCAGCATTATTTTTTAATAGGAGTAGCTTATTACAAGACTAGTAGCTTGGCAAATATGAACAACTACAACAGATCGTGCTAACATTAATTAACTAAGCAGATATCAAATAGCAGAGTATGAATAACACAGCATAGGTCTTTCCACAGGCAAAAAAATGGAGGAACACCTTGAGTGCAAAGTAGTAATTAAATGTAATTTTTTGCTTATGTTGAGGTAAGATAGTATGATTTGACTGCCTTATACAAGTTAAAGTATTTCACATTACTAAGATAATACAAGAAGGACCTTACTCCCTAAATGCTTTCCTCCTCTCCTTGAATTGCTGTTCAGACAAACCTCCCATCTGCAGATACGTAAGCCTTTACTGAGATTCTGTTGCTGAACTTGATAAGATTGGTGACATTTCTGCTCTAACAGACAATTTGTTATTAATTTTATTTGAAATAATCTTTAATCCTGATTTTACATATTTACCTTTCTCATTTTACATTTTAAACTTAAAATTTGACCACAAAATCTAATTATAAAATCTAAATGTAGAATGACATAAAATCTCAGGTGGGTTAGCAAGTGTCTCTGGAGTCTGGAAAGGTTCCTCTCCCCAGATGTGGGGCACGAGGGTTACCTTCGTGGAGCAGGAGCAGCCAGCACCTGGCCCAAGTGGCCCAAAGGAGGCCTGGCCAGGGACCATGCTCAGTGCTGCAGAGGCAGGCAAAAAACCCCCAGGGATACTGGGGGGAAAAAGCCTCCTCCCCAGCTGCAGGACACGAG
>JANHFX010008694.1:58610-71598 GCA_027560015.1 Chloroceryle amazona
CTGACCCCAGTGCTGGCGATCGGCTGTTCCCTGAGCATGGCAGCAAGACCTGTCCCCTGCTCCCACCGGCTGGTCACACCTCCCAGGAGATGCCCAAGCCCTGTTCTGCCTCAGCCTGGAGCCATCTCTGGGGCCTCCCAGAGGGGGCATATGCCCCTGGCCTGATAGACCTTGGGGGCAAGAATCCTTCCCCCCGTGTCTGGCAGGACACCAGTGGGTTCTCCAGAGCACTGGGACCCCTGGCAACATCTCTGTCTGCACCCCATTTCTTACTTCTGCAGTCCCTGGGCCACAGAGAATGAGGACAGTGAGCTCTGCAGGGCTGCTCAAGAAAGTATTCCCTTGGTCTTGCCACTAATATCCTGCTAAAAAAAGACTGACAGCCTAAGGCACCTCCAGGGTTTGGTGGTCCTACTCCTCCCCAGCAGCTTTATCCCACCTCTGGTCTTTCTCCCTCAGCCCCCTCCAATTCCAACAGCTCCTCAAGGATATCCTCTGAGATGTGTTCGGGCTACCCCCAGGCCAGCTCTGGCAGCAGGACAGGGCAGGAGGTTTCCTTTCCTACTGCTTCGGGGCACCGTGACTGCTGCATTGCCAGGTTACTGGTCCTGTGCCCTCTCTTCTCCCAGCTGCACAGCAGCAGTTCCCTCCTGTGCCCTTGTGTGCCCTGTGCTCCAGCCCCCACCAGCTGGCAGGTGCTGGGGTGGGCCCACACCATCCATGGCAGTGTCTTTCCTGTCCTGGGGAGACCACAATGGGCCACGGGAGTCTGCGTGCAGCCTCCATTGTGCCAAATAAGTGAGGAGAGGAGAGCATTTCTTGGATTTTTTAAAATACAGTAATTATAAGGTTTTTATTGCCCCAGACTTGTCAGAACTGAAGTGTGCTTTTCTCCAATGGAAGAGCTGAGGATGCTGACAAAATGCCATGGCCAGGTCCTAGTAACCTCACTGATGCTCCAGGAGAGTCTGACAGGCTCAGGCGATCTCCAGTGGTCTCTGGCACACTGCAGACCGCTGGAGAGCACTGGCCTGCTGGAGCTTGCTGCATTCCCCTGGCCTCCACAGCCTGGGGGGCACTGCAGGGGAGTCCAACAGGCTCTGGTGGGCTCTGATGCTTTCCAATGCCCTCCAGTGGTCTCTGATGGTCTCCAGCGGTCTGTAATAGTGTCCAACAGTCCTTGGCAGTCCCAAAGCACTCTCCAAGGGTCCCTGATGCTCTGGGGCTGCCAGCCAGTCGATGGCAACCCCTCTCCTTGCCTCTTCCCTGGGGCACAGGGCAGAGGAGATACCCACCCTTCAGGAGCTGGGGCAAGCTGGTGGTGGGGCAGCAGCAGGGCTCATTTGTGGCTGGGCAGCTGGGAATGTTCTGCTGGGCATGCCTGATGGCACTGGGGATGCCCCAGCAGAGCTGGCACTAGCAGCTGTCACAGCTTGGTGGGAGCTGGGACTTTGGAGGGTCCCTGGCAGCTCCCATCAGTCTTTCAGAGCTTCTGGCACCATGGTGCTGGAGGCCCCAGGCCATGGTGGGGCAGTGCCCCATGAGGCCTGCAGCAGATGGATCCACCTCCATTGGCTCTGGCTGTGCCTGAGATGGGTCCACCTCCATGGGCTCATGCTCACTCTTGGACAGGTCGCCCTCCGTGGGCTCGACTTGCCAGACAGAGCTGCTGTTGCTGCTACTGTCAGCCTGCTTCCATTTCCGTGGCAGTGGCAGCATCCCCAGACATTCCAATGACCTCTTCTGGGCTCTCGCTCTTGCTTCAGAAGTTCCAATAACCTCAGTCATCCAACTGACTGCGACCTCTCCTCTGGCCCACAAGGTTCCAATGACCTTGACTGTCTTACTCACAGTGGCCTCTCAGCCTGGCTCCAGGGGCTCCAGTGGCCTCTCCCGCTCCTCTTGCTGTCTCTGGGCTCCCTCGCTCTCACCGCCCTTGGCCGCAACCTCCTCTCCCAAACAGGGTTGGTGTCAGAAGCTGTGGCTGTCCAGCAAGCGGTGGGCCAATCACAGGGCTGCCTGCTGGGGTGACCAATCACAGGCTGGTGCCTCACCAACAGATATTGCTGTGGCCAATGAGGGCTTGAAGGCCTCTCTGGGGTACACCATTGAAGGTCCCACTGGAGGAGCCACTGAAGGCCTGTCGGGGTGGGGGGTGTTGAAGGCCCCGCTGGAGGGGGTGACTGACAGCCCCACTGGGAGAGGATCCTTTGCTCTCCAGAGAGAAAAGCTGTCCCACAGCGCCAGGACTGCCCTTCAGCTCCCCCTGGGTGCCCTGGGCTCCAGCCCCCTCCTTGTGCCAGGCCTGGGGTAACTTCAGTGGGGTCATGGGGGAAGGTGTCATCTCTCTGCTATGGGCTTGTTTGCTTTCTTCCTTTGGTTCGTGCTTTGTGTCAAGGCTGCTGCGAAGACTGCAGCTTGGGAGGACTGGTTGCCTCTTCTCTGGGGTGGCCTTTGACCTGCTTTTAGGTGACAGAGAGGGATGGTGCAGGTGGAGAGGAGGTGTTGGGAAGCAGGCCTCTCCAGTATCAACTGATGCACAAATGTTTTCACAACCAAGTTGAAGACTTTCTCTCGCTCAGATCGGTTCCCCCCATTTCCCCCTGTTTCCACTCAAATTTCCTGGGTCATTCTCCTGACTTGAACTAAGCCAGAACCAATTCTGTCCAGTGATTTTACTTCCCAGCACAGTTTCTTTGAAGCAACGGCACTTTCTCAAGTTAATGGCAGATGTTTGCAGACAGTGCCTGCTTCTAGCAGTGAGAATGCTCGATGTTACAGGGTCACTGCTAAACCTTGTGCACCATGTTGGGGGTGCAATAAGGAAGAGGTCACACTGTGGGGAGAATCCAGTTCCCCTCGTCCACTGAGTCCAGCCTAGGACATCTCCAATACCTGTTCCACGGCATCAGTGGTGACAGTGACATAATTGCCATTGGTGGGGGGCTTGGGTTTGATATAGATTTGGGTTTGGGTTTGTATATATTTGTATATATTTAATTATTTTGTTACTATTTTCATTAAAGCAGTTTTGGTTTACTTTTCTAATCAATAAGTCTTTCTCCCTTATTGCCTTTCTCTTCCCATTGGGAAGGAAGAGGGGTTAATAGAGAGCATCTGTCATTCATCTAGTGGCCGGCACAGCCTATACCTTGACAGATTTAGTGGTGAACAATGTGAGGCACAATCAGAGGTCTGATAAATTTCTTGAAGAGTTGGAATTTCAGGTTGCTCAATTGAGAGAGTTTTTGAGAGTTGGAAATTAAAAGGGGTTGTTTACATCATGTTGCTACTGACAGCAAAATTATTTTGTGTCTTTCCAGAGCTTGCTTCAGAGCTGAATGACATAGTGTTCCCTCACCTGCCTGTGCGCTGCGTTATTGTTTGCTTATTCTCGATGTTTATCCAAAAACTCTCTGTCTGGGTGCCAGGCGCAAGCTGCTGCTTTGCTGGGCTGTTTGCCACTGATCTAGGCTGTGCTAAGTTGGGCAGCAAGTGCCTCTCTGTACTGCGGGTGTCACAGAGTGGATTTTGTTACTAGGTGCACTTTTTGGGTTTACTTCGGGAAGTTCTACTTCTCCCCATTATGCTGATCTGACTCCACTAGATGCTGGGATTCCATTAAATTGTGGATATGGTTATGGTGACTGCTCCAGGTGCCCTGTACATCCTTGGCATAGACTTCCTCAGGAAAGGGCATATTCCAAGGAACCAAAAGGGTATCAATGGGTCTTTCTTTGGTAGAGCAGCTGTAGAGACTGAACAGACACTGTAGAGACTGTAGACACCGAACAGCCAACTAGCCTGCCTAAACCTTCTTAAGCAGTCATCCGTCAGCAGTAGGGCTTTAAGGTGAGGAAGCAGCTTGGGAGTGCTGGGAGTTAGTTCAGCTGGGCTGCTGGTGTTTGAACTTGTGGGTTTCATTCAATCAAAGGGAATAAAAGCATGAGCCTGGGTACTGGTTGAAAAATCTTTAATATGTTGTAAAGCTTCGAAGGCAGGGATGTGATGCCAACCTCACAGATTGTTGAAAAATTCTGACTGAGAGGGCCAGAGCCTGGGGTGGTGTCATTCCTTGAAACTGACATCCTGTCAGCAGCTGATCCCCATAATTTCCCATTAGGATTTATCCTCTTATTCTTTCAAATTCTTCACTCGCCAGGAGAAAAGAGCACGTGCTGTGGAGTCTGCCATCTACTGGGTCTCGTTTTCTTCTTGACACCAGGGTCAAGATGCCATTTACCTGGAATTGGAGCTGAAGACAGGAGCTTGGCATGAGAAAGGATTTTGGAGCAGATCAGCACTTCTTTTTTTCCCCTCTGAGTGGTTCCTGGGTCACAGATTTGAAATACTTTAAACACCTTTCTGAAGTGGGGTTGTAGGTTGCAGTCCTTTCTGTGAAGAGCCTTGATGCAATGGGCTGCTGCTGACACTTCCAAACGATTATTCACATTCTCCAGGTGTTTGAGGTGGCTTAGCTGCACCTTCTAGATCTCACTGTGTCTCAAGATTGCTCTTCTTAGCAATGATATTTCCCTTTCTTTGGTTAGAGCCATGTGAAGTATTTCATTAAGGAATGCTTGTTTGTGCTGGGAATGTACAAAATTGTTAGCTAAGCAGTTTCTGATGTCACAGGAAATAGATTTCCTGACTGATGATGTAGCCTAATGAATTAAATTTAGGAGTGATGCCAATGGGATTCCATATTTAGTGTTTATGTCATTTTATGTTTATAATTTATCATTAGATTTTATGACATTTTGTTTAGATTTGTGTCATTACATCACTAGATTCTGTTTAGAGTTTATGCATTTTATGTTAAGATTTTCTGTTTGTATTTTATGTCATGTTACATTTAATTTTATGTAATTGTATGTAATTTTGCATTCCAATTTTACTTTTAGATTTGATGTTTAGACTTTATGTTTAAATTTTGTCATGTTACATTTATATTTTACATTAAGATCTTATGTCAGTTTACACTTAAACTTTATGTTTAGATTTTATGTTTAGATTTTGCATCATTTTATGTTTAGGTTTTGCATTTAGATTTTGTCTTTTATGCACAGATTTATGTTTATATTTTATGTCATTCTAAGTTTAGATTTTGTATAATTTTCTGCCATTTTATGTTAAATTTTTTTAGTTCCATATTTCACCATCATCACTAGCAACTATTTTCTATATATCAGGGCAACATATTCACTTGCCAAGACATTCTGTGACTTGATTGTATATTTAAATAAAATTCTTGATACTGGAACAGATTATTCTTATCTATCTCTACCTGCTATCTTAAGGTCAACAACCTTCACCTTTTTTTTTTTGAATAGGTATTTTTGAGAAGTAGTAGAGTTGTTCAAATAAAGCTCAAAGTGAAAAAAAAATAGAACACAAAACAAAAGAGAGATTGAGAAGCATACAGCGTATTTCTTGAACTTATTCTGGAAGAAAAACTAGGAAGGGGCAAAAGAGCAGAAAATTATATACTAACTTTCAAACTCTTGTTTTGTAAAGGATGTTATGTATTAATGCCATGGATTTGAATAATAATGAAATTATGAGATACACTAAAAACAAAGTACAAATTTTTCACCAAAGATTTATCAATAGTTTCACAAAGGAGTCAGTGAATTGAGGATAGAAAATATTTCATCTTCCTCCAATAGTAATTTTCTAGCATAATTAGAAAAAATTATAGTCACAAATGTACAGATTAATCTTGCCTTAAAAGACACAAGACCATTCTGCTCCCTTTTCCAATATTTTGCTACAAGTTCAAAAATTCAGAATATTGTGCTTACAGTTCATTATATTGAGTAGTGTCAGTGTCTGCACAATGACCTTAGAAGAAACATCAGCGCATTTTGTGAAACCAGAGAATGCGCTTAGCAATGTGCAAGATCAAGTGCTGGATTTTCAAGCTCACTCAGAATTCTGAAAGGCAAGATGCCTGTACCTTCATCTTCTTCACCAAAGACTAGGGGAAAAAAACCCAAACCAACAGTTTCATACTTGATTCTTAATGGGTAAGAACATGAGGTATTTTGGACACAAGATTCCTCAAGGGATAGGGTTTCTGCCCATCTTTATTTACAGACTTGAATTTCTTTGTTACATGTCTCCTTGTATGATGCATGTTTGGATCACAGTCAACATCTTAGCAACAGCATTACATTCCTAGCTCTTATCGTAAAGGTCCTTAAATGCGCAGTAACTGAAAATTTATTTGCCACTGATTTTCTCAATGTTCATACAATTTTGACTGATAAATTCATGCTCTAAGGCTGCATGTTGCTAAGCACCATGGAAAGTGATCTAACAGGAGCTTGTGCCTTGTTAATACCCCTGGAGCTACAGTCATGAGCTGCAGGTTTACATGCTAGTCAGAACATACTGTGTTACACTATCAGGCCAGATCTGCAGTGACAAGTTTCTTCAAAACTAAAGCTTATTTTCTGAAGCAACAAGCCTCAGGAATCAAGCAACTGCAAAATCTCCACAGACATTCCAGTGTTCCAAAAACACAGCAATGCTTATTACACATTTTTCAATTAGACTGATGACTTGCAGCATATGCTGGCTTAATGCCTGCCTAGAATAAAAAGACAATGAGAACAGTGCCAACAAAATGCCAAAATCAAAATCAACCAAAATCAAAGGACATCTTCTATCATCAGCTTTCTGATCAAGCTGTGAAATATGCCAATGTACTCTGTTCCTGATTACCATGAAAACCATGTCACGCTGCCACAAACATCACCTTTGCCACAGCCACCAGTTTTTTAATGTCATACAACCTTTTAAAACACTTCTTGGTGATCTTGCTCTTTATGATGTGATGCCTCTTCCCATTAGCTATGAATATCTGCTCCTGGATTCTGAGGTAATGGAAATAGCTGTGACAGAAGGTACTAGTACTGCAATTACTTTAACATTCCTTTTTTTGGACAGTTGTAACTACCACATGGCTCAAATGCAAACAGCCCCTAGTCTTCTCCCACATGAAAGGATCCTTTCTATGGGAAGAAGCTTTGTGAGAAAGCTGAAGTCCTTGAGCTCCTCCTCAAGAGAAGGGAATTAGCTTTTTTGCTTTTTTGTATCTACAACTTGCAAGTATCTTTATGCATTGGTTGGGGTTTTTTTTGTTGCTTTGCTTTGCTTTGTTTTGTTGTGGTTTTGGTTTTGGTTTTTTGTGTGTGTGTTTTTTTTCACAATATAAAGACATTACTTTGCTATTACTCTGAGTTTCTGGACACTTCAGAGATTTTAACTGACTGTGCAAAGCCATCAATAAAGAAACTGAAAAGTTGCATGACAAAATGCTTCTTTTTATAAGGAGATAATTGTTATACAAGGCCAGCTTTATCATTTGGAGTTTTCCTCTTGTTAAAATGAACTCTTCTTTCAAATAGATTCTTATATAAGTAAGTGAACTTCATTTTATTTCTATCTGTCAAAGGAAAGTTTGATGCTCAATTCTATATTCTAGAAGCATATCCTATACTGTCAAACTCACATAGTTAAAAAGAACAATATAATCCCTCTGGGAATAAAAAGAAATCAAATGTGGACATGGTACATTAGCTTAATAAAACCCAGGAAATACATTTACAAACTCTCTGGCCTGAGGGTCCCTTTAGGACCAAACACAAATGGTTCTGTTTTTTACATAATCTTTCTTCACTAGCACTATCCACAGGAGAAAGTGCATCATATTCCTTCAGCCTGAACCAGACGGTTGAAAGAAGTTTACTGAATTAGCTCTATAGTCAGTGCATGTTAATGTAGCTGTATGCCAACAGATCTGAATTCATTTTATTCCTACATTATGCTTTCCATGTAAATTATAAAGAAAAAAGACTGACACTCCTTCTGTTAAATATTAAAAACAGAAAGGAATTTATGTGCTTAGCTTGCCTGGAAAATTAATGAAATTTAGGGGCTCAGTTCTCTTATGTACATTTACATATCTTTTTATCTCTTTCCTCCTTTTTCTACTTTAATGTAACCTCCTACAATTTAACTCATTCCTACTAAATTTGACAAAATATCTACAAGCTTCTATGCCTTTCAAGTCCTTAGTTTTTCTTCATGGGGAGTAGGAAGTGGGAGCATGCTCATAGAATGGTTTGGGTCAGAAGGGACCTTTAAAGGTCATCTAGTCTAACCTCCCTGCTGTCAGCAGGGACATAGAATCATAGAATGATAAGGTTAGAAGGGATATCTGGAGATCATCGAGTCCAGCCCTCCTGCCAACACAGCAAACTTGCTGAGGGTACACTCCATCCCTTCATCCAGGTCCTTGATGAAGATGTTGACATCTGTAAATTGTTCAGGTTGCTCAAAGCCACATCCAACCTGACCTTGAATGTTTCCAGTGATGGGGCATCCACCAGCCCCCTGGGCAACCTGTTCCACTGTTTCACTTTATGCAACTTTCTGAGAAGCTATATGTTTTAAATATAGCTTGTCAGAAAGTTGCATATGTTCTTTATTTAAAACTCTGTCAATACTTACTAACCAATACTGACGGTGTTGATCAATATCAAAACTAACTCTAGGCATAATTTTTTGAATGGTGTTTTTATAGACCCCACATGCAATGACTTAAAAAAAATTCCTGTTTGCTGGTACTGTTGACAGTTTAAAATCATCTATAAGAGCAGCCTATATTAGATTTCCAGTATTTAAATCATATTTTAAATAAGGCTATTAGTGTCTGTTGGGACACTATTATGACATTCATGCAGTTTTGCAGTTTACTGCAAGATAACATCAATAGGATTTTCCTAATGCACAAGGAGAAAGCAGGAGAATGGTTAATAGTCCCACCTCTGCTGGCAAAGGATTTACTTCTGCAAAATGCTAACGATGAGCTTCCACTATTATGGAAAAATAATACCTATATTTAATTGGAAATTTTGAAAGTAAACCGGTCAATTTATATTTATTACACATAATAAAGTGCATAATTAAATTACTTTCTGTAATAGATTCTAGCACTTTGACAGAAAGTTGAAATCTCACAGTGCTGCTCATTACTCTGATCATCAGCATCCTGTTCTTTAGCTGTAATCTTTAGACCTTTTTAAAGATCTTGAGGTAAATTTACAAGATAAAAGCCATGATTACAGCTTTCAATTTCCTTGCTTGTAGTGTAATGAACAGTAAGTTTCTGAAACCATTATAAGCATTTCTATAGCCAAGCTTTTAGCTGCTTCATGAGTCATGTTAGACTATGCAGACAATGTATTTTTTGCAGCTATGCAGCCAGCTGAAAGGTATGTGCAACCTTCAAAACATGAAACAGAAAAACTTGCCAGTGACTAAGGCCCTAAAATGAGAACATTTCTGTTTTCAGGGAATGGAAGATGGGGAGAAAGGGAAGAAGATCTTTTCAGGTAACTGAAATGATATGGCTTAATGATTCTGGTAACTGCAATTCTCGTCAAACCAAATACTTTATTTATGTTGTTTCCTTATCTCTATTAAATTTAGAGCTTGTTTGTACTTTTTACTTCACAGTCCCAACTCTATTTTTCAAAAAGAAAAAGCTCTGGATCTATGTCAATAGGGCAAATTGATTTATTTTGGGGTCTATCCTGTCTTCTTTCTTATGTGCAGTTAACTTTCCCTGTTCCTTTAAGCTTCCTTGCCTTTGTAGGCAAGTCTGAGAGGTTGAAAGTATTGCAATCATCCATAAAATTGGATAAGCCTGTAGATTTCCCCAGCAAACCCTGTCATTGTGACTCCAGCATCATGGAGGGACCAGCTGTAAGAGAACAAGATAAGAGCATAGGAATCGCTGTATCACACTTAGTGAGCTGGTAAGCTTTTCTCAAAGGGTGACAAATACCACGTTATTTATACACAAGGTGCTCCAGCCTCAGAGTAGACAGCTGCAGAAAAAAAAAACCAACATTCCCTGTGAAGCGCTTAATTAAATTCATTTAATTAAAGTCTAGTGGAAACCTGAGAACTGGAATGTTAAAGATTGCCAGTTCCTAGCCAGTTTTGGTAACTCTGGTTTGATCCCAAGTTATAGTACTCCTCTGCAGATGACTTTGGATGTGGATCATCAAACAGGCATTGCCAGTCTACATGTTGGTTGCCACCTTAGCTGCATTTCACATCACTTACTGTTTCAAGAAAATAAAAGAGGTAAAACATTATCACCAGTGTTTTTAAGATAATATATTCTGCGTATAATATGTAGAAGTTGGTTTTGCCTTGAAGCTAGAAGATCATTAAAGTAACTTCTAGAAATTACTCACAATAATTGCTTTCAAAACTAATAACTTCTCTGGTCTCTCAATATAAATTTTTAAAATTTGACATGCAACTTTTTCTTCCTGACGACTGAGCAGCATTTTGGCCTTAGAAACTTGTTTAATCACAATTAAACAAATAAACAAAAAAAAACCCAAACCACAAAACAAACAAACCAACCCAACAAACAATCCACAACAACAACAAACAAAAACCCCACAACCTACCAAACCCCACATCTAGAAGCCAGAATGTACGTGTGTTATGGGGGATGTTGCTGATCAGCTCCTAACATCATATTAAATAATTTCAGCAGTGGGTTTTGTTGGACATTCTTTCCCTGACACAGAAAATAGACAGTTTCTTAGTACTGAAGAAGGCAAAGCAGTTCTTTTAACCATCTCTCTCAGTAGATATTAAAAGCACCTTCACCTGTGTATTAAAAGAAACATCTAATTTCTATATATTCTACAATTGGCAGAATATCAGCTAAAGCCGTCTCAGTGCAGCACTTTGCTATACCAAACAATATTTCCTTTCCAGCAAAAACATGATACCCTGTTTTGCTCAGTAACAATCTTCTTTACTCCTCTTTTATAACACTGCCCAATGTCACCTGATCTTTCTCTCAAAACCAAGTCATCTTTATATCACTCATTCTGTACTAGCAAAAGTTAAGAAGCCAGGGATGGCTATAAGATAACTTACACCTACTCTTTCCTGATCTATAAATATTATGTAGTTGAAAGACATAGTCAAGTACGCATTTATCCATACCATAGGACTCTTTGATCCTTACAAACATCAGATCATTTCTGACAACTTTCTTAACCAAAGCAGAATTAGCTCACTGGGAGTAAAGCTCCTAAAAGCCTAGCAGGAATGTTAAATTTGATGGTAGTTAATATTTAAAAGCAAAGACATCTAAACTTTTCAAAAAGCAGCTTTTCAAACCTTCTTTTTTTCTTACTGCTTATCAAATACAGATCCACATCAATATCAGTAGAAACAATTTATCTAACACTGAGTGACTTGGAAAATTGAGCATTCAAACAAATTTTGTCACAAAAAATACAAATCTGTTCTAAAAGAAATAAAAATCTGTCCTAGAAGCAGTCAGAAAAGTTTAGGGCTCTGAAGAGACAATAGCTCATTATCAATATTCATTTGTTTCTTAGCTAGCCGACAAACTACCAAAGAATCCAATGAAGAGCAATATTATCCCATTTGAACAATGTATCACAGCTAAACGAATGGATCATTTCAAAAGGAAAAAAGCAGGGATAGCAGGAGGAAAGGGTTAAATAATATATAATATTGACATGTCTTCTGAGGGTTGCTGGCCCTTATCTGTCCTTCAGCACAACAAATCTCCATACAGAGAACGCAGAAAGTTTAACAGCTTTTTTTTATATATATATATATGTATGTATGGGTCAGCATTACTGTTGTTTTTAGCTGCACCAACAGTTTCTCACATGGTAGCATTACAGTCATCCGCCATTCTGCACAAAAAAGACTCAAATCTCAGCTACAGTGATAACCTAATAAAGAATTATTCTCTCTCTACACAAGGGAAGGATTTTCTCTTGCACAAAAAGCTCTGACTGGGTGCTATACATCACTCCATCATTTACGTCTTCCCTTTCAACCTTTACCTGGCTTATGTAAAGCTGAAGCTTTCAAAAGTAAATGATATTGCTCAGTATGAGTTGATGCACTTTTTTTTTCCTTCAAATGAGTGTAATTTTGATTTCATTTTAAAATGAGTCTTGCACACAAATGGGTTAAAAATAGCATTCTTTAAGAAAGTGAGACAAAACAATGTGAAACCAACAGCAAATCTATGATGTTGGACTGAATGCCAAGTCAGACTCTCTTAGATTCAGAGACATTTTCTGTGATTTATGTAGTAACTTATATAGAGAAAAATGAGTATTAATGTTCTCTTAGTGTGTAGCTCAGATTTACTTGTGAATAATCTAATTGTGAAAGCTGAAGCATGAATAACAGCTGCACTCTTCCATCCTGCAGTGAATAACCTCATTTCATCACATTATTTCTTTTCTTGCTTTCAGCATATTACTGTACTGGGAGGTTCTAATGGTAACCAAATAGCTCCCATTTCTACTAGCATTTATGCTTGTTTATGACTTATTTGGGAAAGGCAGTGCTCTGGCTGTGTTTAAAGAAGCTACCTACCAGTTGCACTACACCCATCTACATAAGGAAAACCTGCATTTTGTGTGCAGGAGAGGGTGAAACACTCATAAGTGTCTGATGAGAGGCATCTACCTTGGAAGCAGCTGACAGTGCATTTTCTGTACACTCACCGCATCTTTGCTTCAATTCCAGATGAGTCTCACACATCTCTGTATCTTGCTCTGAAGTGTCTGTAGATATAACCTAGCCTAGCATATCTAAACTGTCAGGCTCTGCTCCTCCTAAATGTATGGACCTGTCAAAAGACATTGGACAGACTTCCCATGTTGAGGTTTTGGTTTTTTTTGATCCTGTGTGTTCCTGTTGATCTGTGCAAATGCAGTAGCTCCATTGTCTGGGGAATATGAAGTTTTCTAATGTGTTTGTTAAAAATGCCGACTACTGTAAGCAGGTTGTGTGTGAAGCATTGGTTTTGCCCTGGTTTGGGTGAAAACAGAACTAATTCTGTTCAGTGATTTTACTTTTCAGTTCAGTACTTCTAACTAACAGCACT
>JANHFX010008694.1:76627-99567 GCA_027560015.1 Chloroceryle amazona
TCTTTACAAGATAATAAAACGAAAGCATTTTTTTTGCTTTTCATGGCTGGCTATGACCGAAAGTCCCTAGGAAGGTACGAAAGAGAAAGCAACACATGAGACAGCTGGGATGCTTTGAGGATGAGAGTGCTGGTGTAAAATGCATACATGTATATATGCACACATGTATACTCCCAGGTCTCTGGTTCCTTGTGATTAAGAAAACACAGATACACAGTTGTAACAATTATATAAATCAAAGTCTCTTACTCAGCAATTAGAGCTTCACATTTTAATACATTTTGGTATGAATTTGTAACAGACAGACAGACCTGCAGATAACCACTGAATATTTATTTCTACAATTAGCATTTTTTTTTCTCTAATTAATTAAAAATAACTTTTCTTCCCCCTAAAAAAGCAGCTCAGGATACCTCTCTTTGCTTAATCTAACAAGAAATATGAATCAGATCAGGAACAAGGGACAACACAGGAGAATATGAAGCACCAAGGAAACAGATTTTGAGAGATTAACTTTTATAATTAGTTATACTTTGTCCATCAAATGTGCATCAAATGTGCATTTCCTTTGAAATAAGTATATGTACTAATCAGTAAGTCATTGAAGGCTTACAGGGCTCTGAGTAGGCAGCTGTAGAAAATGTAAAATATTCTCATGTACTGACATAGGAAAATACCCTACACATACAGTCTGGAGGCTCAGTTTCCAGATCAATGCCATTCCACAAAGTTTTAGTTCTGTTTGCCTAGATGCCTAGGTATGGGATTTGTAAACTAAGCAATATCAAATATTAAGAATAAATCTGTGGATGTTTCTGCTTTTGAAGCCTCCCAAAAGCTGCTGAAAATATTAAATTCTTTGATGTGCACGCTTCCAATTGCAACATTTATAGCAGGAAATTGAACCAGAACAACCACAGTCACAACTGCAACCCTCTCTATAACATGATGTGACTGTTCAGTAAATCAGAGTCTTAATCAATAGAATAAAATATACTATCTATTCTGCTGAAGTGTTTTGCCAGCCTAGAGTGAAGTGCCTTGAAAATGGCTCTGGTTGGACCCTAGAATTTTCAAATGTGTATTTTCCTTAATTTAAAGGATCTGAGGCTGAGGAGCTGGGGGTGGGGAATTCTTTCCACTTAATGGCTTGAGCACAGTGTGTTTTAAATAGCACATTTGATTTGGGAACCTATTAGCTGATAATGACTCTTTGGAGAGATAAAAAGTGGATTCCCTTATTACTGGTTTGATTAGCAATAACTGTCATTCCATAATGTTGTAAAATAGCTCGGCATACCATCATTTGTTGAAAAAGAATCAGAAACCCAGTGAAGGCTGAGTTCCCATGTTAAAGACAGTCTTGAATTCTACAGAACTTTTACTGCCAGAACTTTTACTACTAGAATTAGGAAAGAAAAATTAGGTAATGTACGTATTGAAGATTCAATTTTGAAAAGTATGTATGCTAGGCTTCATACATATTAAAAGATTGATGACAACAGTCTAAAGAAGTTACTACTTAAGCAAAGAGATGCAACTAAATTTCAGATGACCTTTTGATAGAGAAAAGTAATCAAATATTTGATTAATAACAGCACTGTAGATCCATATTTCTATGGAAACATCATTAAAAGAAAATGTACTCTAGTGAGTATAAGGGTAAAAAAGCGGAGGGCAAATATTATTAAAGGAAAAAAATAATAATTTCCAAATGTCTGACTTGTCTTTCACTTACAATACAATATGCAGTCAAGTAAACTAAAAGGAGAAATATCTATCTAAATCAATGTGAAGACCCTGCCCACCAAGTTGATTCAAAGCTTTATTTTATTAAAATAATTCTAGTTTTCCCTTTTTTCTATTTTAGAACAGGGAATAGAATGCAAATTAACATAACTCTGATCAGATACAGCAAAATTCAACCTAAATGATGAACAGGGTTTTAGAATCAAACTGTTCCTTAACTTCTTCCATCTGGACAATGAACAGCTGAAAGCACAAATAGAGGGATCCAACAGCCTATCAAAACCCATGTTCTGACATACTGCAAGAGGAAGAAGGAGAATTACTAAAATGAAGGCAACACTGAAGTAAAATCCCCAAACCAGCATAAACCAGCATCTATTGTCATGCAGAAGTCTTCTGCATTTCTGGAGCAATAAACAATGCTATCTACTAGTCTGAAGGCCTAAAACCAAAGCAATTGCCAATGCTCCTGACAGGCCACAAGCTTTGCATCAGCTCTTGTCTAGAGCTTGTCAGTCATATTTCCTCTAAGATACTCTTTGGCTTATGCTTAGCACATTTGGTTGTAATAGCAATTCTCTAAACAACCGGGTAACACAGCCTAATCTGTTTTACCTTGAACTTCGCTTTTTGATTGCATGGGCTAGTGACTATTGTTATAACAATTCTGATACATTTCTGTACCTAAAGTAGATACTCTGTGAAGAACAAGTTATTACTGTAGAATAAAAATGCAGTGCAGAGGACTACAATCATGGGATGGTAGCAGAGGTACTGAAAGTACAGGCACAGGGGGATCCCAGAGGGAGCAGGGCTATAAGCAACTCACCAGGTCAGTGACTAGTCATTGAGAGAGCAATCTTGGGAGCTGGCTAAGACTGATTTTAGAGAACAAAATACGACAGGAAAAGAGATCAAAGAACAAGAATCCTACACATGTACAAAACACACACATAGAGAGAATTCAGACATATGCAGTTGCAGACTAACAAAGATCAATGTCAGGGCCCTGAGGGTAACAACAGGTCATAATTGCCCTTCCAGGGGAAGGGGGACACTTGCCCTACTCATGAGCGTGGGGGCCCCATTTCATCCCCCCAGGTTCTACCTGAGCCACATCATAGGTGTATCCACTCCCAGCTCCATCCCCGTTTTCTTCCCCACTTACAGATTTTGCTTCCTGTCTTGACATCAGACCTGGCGCATCCCCTCCTGTGTGATGATGTCTAGACAACTGGCAGAACCTGCTAGTGCCACCAATACTGGACCACAACAAGCACCCTGGTTGTCAACAGAGGCCAGAGCATCATCTGCCTCAGGGTCTCACAGAATCACACAGAATCACAGAACATTAGGGGTTGGAAGGGACCTCGAAAGATCATCTAGTCCAACCCCACTGCTAGAGTAGGATCACCTGGATCAGGTCACACAGGAACACATCCAGGCGGGTTTTGAATGTCTCCAGAGAAGGGGACTCCATAATGTCTCTGGGGAGCCTGTTCCAGTGCTCTGTCACCCTCAACAGGACAAAGTTTTTCCTTATGTTTACTGAAACCTCCTATGCTCCAGCTTGTACTCATTACCCCTTGTCCTATCACTGGATGTCACTGAGAAGAGCCTGGCTCCATTCTCCTAACACTTTCCCTTTACATATTTAGACATTAATGAGGTGCCCCCTCAGTCTCCTTTTCTCCAGGATAAAAAGACTCAGGTCTCTCAGCCTCTTCTCATAAGGGAGATGATCCACTCCCTTAATCATCTTAGTGGCTCTGCCCTGGACTCTCTTCAGTAGCTGGAGTAGTCTTTCTTGAACTGGGGAGCCCAGATACAGTGCTCCAGGTGGGGCCTCACCAGCGCAGAGCATAGGGGGAGGAGAACCTCCCTTGACCTGCTGGCCACGCTCCTCTTAATGCATCCCATTGGCCTTCTTGGGCGCACGGTCATCCTCTTGTCCACCATGACTCCTAGATCTTTTTCCCCAGAGCTGCTCTCCAACAGATCAGCCCCCAACCTGTACTGATACAAGGGGTTGTTCTTCCCCGGATGCTGTACTTTACACTTGCCCTTGTTGAACTTCATTAAATTTCTTCCTGCCCAGCTCTCCAGCCTGTCCAGGTCATGCTGGATGGTAGCACAGCCTTCTAGCATGTCAGCCACTCCTCCGAGTTTTGTATCATTGGCAAGCTTGCTGAGGGGACAGTCTATCCCTTCATCTAGGTCATTGATGAATATATTGGACAGCACTGGACGCAGGACCAACTCCTGGGAAACACCACTACCCACAGGCCTCCAACTAGATTCTGCTGCACTGACCACAACTCTGTCTTTCAGCCAGTTTCCAATTCATCTCACCACACAACCATCCAAGCTGCACTTCTTAAGCTTGGCTGCGAGGATATCATGGGAGACAGTATCGAAAACTTTGCAGAAGTTGAGATATACCACATCCACTGCCCTCCCCTCATCTATCCATCTAGTTGTGCCATCATAAAAGGCTATCAGATTAGTCAAGCATGACTTGCCTTTGTTGAATCCATGTTGACTACTCGTGATAAGCCTCCTTTCCTCAACGTGCTTTGAGATGGTGACAAGAACAAACTATTCCATCACCTTCCCAGAAATAGAGGTGCGGCTGACTGACCTATAGTTACCCAGATCCTCCTTCTTGCTCTTTTTGAAGATTGGGATGACACTAGCCTTCTTCCAGTCCTCAGGCACCTCTCCTGTTCTCCAGGACCTCTCAAAGATTATAGAGAGTGGCCTAGCCATGACCTCTGCCATTTCCCTCAGCACTTGTCCCATCAGAGCCCATGGACTTGTAGATGTTCAGTTCACTTAACTGCTCTCTAACCCAATCCTCCTCAACTGAGACAAAATCTTCCTTCCTCCAGATTTCCACTGTGGTTTTATAGGACTGGAACCCCTGGGACCTGTCCTTAGCAGTAAAGACCGAGGCAAAGGTAGCATTCAGTAACTCTGCCTTCTCTCTATCAGTCACCAGGGCACCCACTTCATTCAGCAGCGGGCCCACATTTCCTCTAGACTTCCTTTTACCTCCAACATACTTGAAAAAGCCTTTCTTTTTGTCCTTGACCTCCTTTGAAGGGTTTAGTTTTAAGGAGGCCTTAGCTCTCCTTGTTGCAACCCTGCATCCTCTAATAACCCCTTTGTACTCTTCCCAAGTGGTCAGTCCCTCCTTCCATGTTCTAAATATTTACTTCTACCACTTAAGTTTATTCATTAGCTCCCTGCCCAACCATGCACGTCTCCTAGCTCTCTTACTTGATTTCTTACTCTTTCAGATGCTCTGATCTTGAGCCTGGAGGAAAAGGCATGTCTCACATGTCTAGAGCTTAGTCCCCTTAATTGCACAGCTCCTCTCACCTCATTCCCTGAAAACATATACAATTAACCTCAAGCAGATCCTACCATGTTGTCATTGACATATAGTCATAGACTAGTTTAGGTTGGAAGGGAACTTTAAAGGTCTCATCTAGTCCAACCACCCTGCAGTAATCAGGGACATCTTTCACTAGATCAGATTGATCAGAGCCCCATCCAACCTGACTTTGGACACTTTCAGGGATAGGGCATCTACCATCTCCCTGAGAAATCTGTTCCACCACCCTCACTGTAAAAAAAAAATTCTTCCTTATATCTAGTCTGAATCTGAATCTACCCTCTTTTAGTTTAAAACCATTACCCCTTGTCCAGTCACAGAAAGACCTACTAAAAAGTTCATACCCATCTTCCTTATAAGCCCCCTTTAAGTATTGAAAGGCAATAAGGTCTCCCCAGAGCTTTTTTTTCTCCAGGCTGAACAACCCCAACTCTTTCAGCCTGTCCTTGTAGGAGAGGTGTTCCAGTCCTTTGATCATTTTTATGGCCCTTGTCTGGACCCACTCCAACAGGTCTTTTCTGTGCTGAGAATTCCAGAACTGGACACAGTGGAGTCTCACCAGAGCAGATTAGAGGGGTAGAATCATCCTCCTTGACCTGCTGGCCACATTGCTCTTGATGCAGTCCAGGAAGCAGCTGGCTTTCTTGGCTGCAAGCACACATTGCCAACTCATATCCATTATTTCATCCACTGGTACCCCCAAGTCTTTTGCAGGGCTGCTCTCAATCCTTTCATTCCCTAGACTGTATTGATACCAAAGATTGCCTTGATCCAGGTACAGAACCTTGCATTTGGCCTTGTTGAACCTCATGAAGTTCACATGAGCTCACTTCCTGAGCTTGTCCAGATCCTTCTGAATGTCATCCCAACTGTCAGGTGTGTCAAATGCATCACTTAGCTTGGGTCATCTGAAAATTTGCAGAGTGTGCACTCACTCTCTTTGTCTATGTTGTTGAAGAAGATGTTAAACGGTATTCGTCCCAACAGAGACACATGTGGGGCACCACTCATCACGGATCTCCATCAAGACATTGAGCTGTTAATCACTACTCTTTGGATGTGACTATCCAATCAATTCCTTATCCCCTGATTAGTCCATCCATCAAAAACATACCTCTCCAACTTAGAGAGGAGGATGTTGTGGGGCACTGCCTTAAAGGCATTACAGAAGTCTGGACTGATTACAACCATTGTTCTCCCTTTGTCAACTGATGCTGTCAATCAGAGAAGGACAGTAGGCTGGTGAGGCAAGACTTATCCTTGCTGAAGCCATGCTGGCTGTCTCGGATCACCTCCCTGTCCTCCATGTGCCTTAGCCCTGATATTCCCAGGCACAGAGGTGAGGCTGACAAGTTGGTATCTCCTAGGGTTCTCCTTTCTGCCCTTTTTAAAAATGGGTGCAATGTTTCCCTTTTCCAGTCACCAGGAACTTCACCTGACTGCTGTGACTTTTCAGATAATGTGGCCTGACAACTACACCAGCCAATTCCCTCAGGACTCTGCAATGAGGTTCATCAGGTCCCACAGACTTAGGTATGTTCAGGTTCCTCAGGTGGTCACAACCCCAATCTTTTCTTATAGTGGGAGGGACTTTTCTCCCCCAGTCCCTGCCTTGAGGTTCATCCACTTGAGAGATTTGGGAAGAGATAAGGCAAAAAAGTTGTTGAGTACCTTAGACTTCTCCTCATCTGTTGGTAACAGTTTGCTAGCCATGTTCATTGAGGGTGTGTGTGGGGGTAGGTATGTGTACACTATCTTTGACCTTCCTTTTCTGACTGACATACCTGTAGAAGCCCTTCTTGTATTCTTTGCATCCCTTGCCAAGTTCACCTCCAGCCATGCCTTGGCTTTCCTGACCCCGTACTACACAATCAGGCTAAGTCCCTGTCCTCTTCCCAGGATACCTATCCCTGTTTCCACTGCTTGTGCATTTTTTCTTTTCTTTCTGGTTTTTGTTTGTTTGTTTGTGTTTGTTGTTTTGGTTGGGTTTTTTGTTTGTTTTGTAGGTTTTTGTGGGCTTTGTTTGTTTGTTTTTGTAATAACAGGTAGGCTAATAATTATCCTTTGATTAAGATTACAACTATGAAAACAATAATCATGGCTCTGCTCATAAGGTGGGGGATTTTTACCTCAGAAACTGCACAAACAATGGTATAAAAATTTGGTGTAGTACATTGGCAGGCTGTATTTTCTATGCAACAAATTCTGTTTTTTTTACCTCAAAAATATTCCATCATTTGATAGTAGCTCAGATTTTGTTTACAGACTCCCAAAGACAAAATATTTCCACTTCTGTTTCACTGTTTTTTTGGGGTTCTTTTAGGAGGCAGAATATGGTATTCAGGCAGGAACAATATAATTCCTGCTGAGCAGGAAAAATAAAGTAGTAGTGCAAATAAGTGAACCTTCTAGAAGTCTGGTGACTTGCCATTATTATAGATCTTCAAGATTTAGAAGATTGAGGCACTATAGTAATTTGCTTTCTCCTTTTTATCCCTGCAGTGAAAGTATTTCTAAATTCTAGATTCAATTAAGTCAATTCATTACACCTTTGACATGTATTTTGGGAGGAAGATAAATTTTTGGTATTGATTCACATTCTGGCTGTCTAGAAGTTTAGATTTTTAGATCTAGGAAAGTTTAGATATTAGGACTTCTAAATTGATATTATTTAGAAAAAAATAAAATCCATATTATTCAGAATACTAATTTTCTTTTAATCTAAAGTTTCATATTTTAATTCCTGTGAAATTAATTTAGAGATAAGTAATAAAATGGTATATATACAGACATCTAGAAATATCAAGGAAAACTATGAAAATTCTTATGGATGAAAGTAAAGACTTTGTGTTCAGACTGTGAAATGAATTTGATTAGCCCTGTGGATATAATTAGATGAGGTACACCACCAAACTTACACACCTATTCTTCCAACCACCAAAACTGAGGTGCCTTTGTGACTTCTGAACACCACCTCATTGCATTACAGAAATACAAGCAAAAGGCAAAGTTCCTGCAGTGCTAGAAAAAAACCTGAATGTCAGCAGTCACTGTGAAGGTGGGAAACAAATCAACAAAGCACATCCAAGCTGTTTAGCTTTGCTCCAACAACCATGACCTTGCAAATGTTCATTTACCCAAGGAACACGGGTTTGCCCTTTTAACTGAAG
This sequence comes from Chloroceryle amazona, assembly GCA_027560015.1. Taxonomy (NCBI): domain Eukaryota; kingdom Metazoa; phylum Chordata; class Aves; order Coraciiformes; family Cerylidae; genus Chloroceryle; species Chloroceryle amazona. The sequence goes on from JANHFX010008694.1 coordinate 84,947, forward strand.
TCAGTTATACAGATGTTCCATATGACTCCATCGACATCAGGCACTTGGCCCATGCTGTTACATGTTATTAGTAGTAGTGTACTTCTCCCTGCCGTGCCAGGGAGTACAAGTACTGTCACACACAATGAAATGGAAATTAACTCTGTTTACAAAAGTCTGACAGACAGCTAAAACTTTGTTAAAACAAACATAGGCAATAATACTTTACATAAAAAGCATTTTCATATTAATGTCATTCATAGTTGTTTTCTTTTTTTCTTGAAATATCTGAATGTTAAGGTAGAAAGTACCCCTTACCTCCTCTTTTGTTTAACTTGGCGTACCCTGGCACATAGCTGCTTGTCATAGATGATGAACTGCTGAAAGAGGAGTGGGGTAATGCTGAGACCAGAGGTTCATCACATTTTTCTGAAAGACAAGAAAATAGATTCACTTTATGCTGTTAGGTATTCATACATATTAAGTAGCAATGTGCCCTTTAATTTTCTTTTGGGTAATAACACAGCCTTGGTATTTTTGTATACCTGGAATGCATGTGGCTACATCCCATTTCAGTAAAAAACCCAAAATAACCAAAACCTAAACAAACAAACAAACAAACAACAGCCAACCAAACAAAGAAACAAAAATACACACCCCCAAAAAACAAACCCACAAGAAAACCACAAACATAAACAGACACACACCTTGACATGAGAAAATAAAGACTTCAACAAAAAGAAAAATTAGGTACCAGTAATCCTAACCATAAGCCACCCTTTCTTTAGGGATACCATGAACTAACAAAGAAGACTGCCCTAATATATTTAAAATGTTTTTGGTGATATGAAAACTCTATGCTAAAGAAAAGTATTATCATGAAAGCTTCATAAGAAGTAGATAATATAGAGACTTTCAGTTCTGTAATAGAAGTCCTCAGAACCTAATATGTTAAAAAAGGAAATAAATTAGGGTTCATTAATAAATGCCTTTGAATTATCACAGTAGAGATTTAGTGAAAAAAAAATAACAAAATAATCTTAAAAAAAATAATCTCTATAATCCATTTGAACACTTCACTTTTATTTTACTTAGCATAAAGAAGATTAACTTGGTATTAGTATCTAAGATGAAAAAAAAACCTCAAATCATAATCTTTGCCTTTTTAATGACGAAAAAAAGTTTAAAACAAATCTCCTTCTGTTCTATGAAGTTATGTAAATTAGAATAAAGAGAACTGGCTTTTGATTTTTCAAATACTTAGAGAGTTAATGTACTGCCTTTTGTTCTAGTTTTTCCTCAGTTCCGCACTTGTTTACATTTCAGCTACAACCTACCACCACAGAAAAAAATGTAACCTAGGCCAGTCAGTTTGACTAATCTTTTCAAACACGCACACTCTGCAACAAAGGCTCTGCTATAAGTGGAAACATCCTATATATCCAGAAAGCATTAGACCACCCCTGGCAGGAAGCATATTTAACACTCATCCACACCACATAGTTTGAGTATAATTAGAAAATGGTGATTTGTTTGAACTGGATCACATGTGGATACTGAATTAATCCTGCCCTCAAAAGAGGAACTGTAAGGGGGAAAAAAAAAAAAGTTTGTGAGTGAATCAAGCAATTTATAATGCAGGTCTCCTAAAATTTTCAATATCATGTAATGAAAAATAAAATTACTTTCGCAGAAATAGAAACTGAAACATCGAAATACTGAAGAACATTCATTCATGAATCTGTACCTTGACATTTAACAAAATAAATAAGTTTCCCTCACAAGTCTCCGAGAGTTTGTTAAGGGAGAAAACAAAATCCATACCAGCACAGGCAAGACTAAAGGACAATTCCTTTGCACTGAATTAAAGGACAATTCCAATGACTTTAAAGTTCACTACCACACTGTTTAATGATGGAATTTTGACAAGGGAAAATAAATGGTTTTAGGCATTGCTGTTTATACCACAAAATGAAAGAATCGATTCCTCTCCTCCCCATGCTTTGGCTACATTTGGTCAGAAGCCTGCAGGCAGATGGGCACGGTGCCTTCTGCTCACATCACACCATCCAAGCACAAGCACTGCACAGGGCCTCTCCCTGGCAGCAGGGCTATGGCATGGAGCAAAAAGCCTATGTTTTAAAATCCTGGGTGGCAGGTCTGTTATTACTTCAGTCACAGTAATCCAAGGTTAGAGTTTAAGAACAGAATTGAGCAGCAGTACTCATTACAAATTTTGCCCTAAATGTCATAAGCACAGAAAGAGATCCCTGGCAAAGTTTTTCTCAAGTATTTATTTATCTATAGTGTATAAAACCTAAAAATAGATCTTCAGCTTAAAGACTGCTAGCAAACTGCTCTCACTGCCACTTCATTATCAATATTACCTAGCTAAAGATTGGAATTAATTTATCATTAATTCTGTTGTCTAGGTAAAAATGAAATGCAACATTTAAAAGCAGGAGGATGTATAATAAGAAACATTTTAAAAATATGGAACAAAATCTCTTCACACTATTTTCATTTACTTATATTACATGATACTTAATGTTAAGGGAAAAATATATATTCTCATTAATAGTGAGACCTAAGGTTGAACACATACCTTTGTTTAGTTTATTGGGGTTTTTTAGTATATTTTAAAAGCACGTTTTTACATTTATATTATTTACTCCTAACCATAGTTTCTTACTTGGGAGTGGGGAGAAAAACCTGCGTCATTATGGAAGAATATTAGGATAGAAAGATTTAGCTAGAAAAATGGTTGCTACTTATGCAATTTGTTTAGTAACTGAATATAATGGGAGACTATTGGCCACAACATTATGAAAAAAAACAATCCAAAACCAAAACCAAAACAACTTGTGAAACAAAAAAGTTATCCTAAATCAAAACAAAAAAAAACTTTTTTGAAAAGGAATAAAATGTGAGCAAAACTTTACTTGAACCTCTCCAAATTGTAGAAGTTGATCAGAACTTCTAGTCTTTTACTGATCCAAGTAGCTACTGAGAAAACCTCCTTTTGTTTTCACAGCTACTATATTGGTGCTACAATTGACAAAACTCCACAAAAGTTTGGAAATAATACTGGCTTCTAAATCATCATCCTTCTGCTGTCTGGCCTGCTTTGTCTCTCTGCGTTACTATTCCACCCTTTTGGATTCAAAAGACTATGACAGAGAAACTTGACATAGTCAAAAAAAAACCAGAAATAAAATTCCAGAGGGAGCATCACAGTGTATTTGCCACTGTGGTGACAATTTTTACAGCCAGTCAAGAATTTGCTTCATTTGGTATCTATGTGCTTTTGAAGTACTGAATCTGGACCACTGCTTTCTTTGTTTGATTGGAATCACCAATACTGGGCAGGGCAAAAAAACCCCCCAGAGTTGATACAGCTTTCCTTGACAGTTTAGAACTGCATTTGCTTCCTATTCCTCTTTTGAGATACCACGCAATAAGCTAAAGAATAAAATCCAAAAATGTCTCACTTTCTTTGTGTTCAAAAAACAAACACACACCCCTCAATCTGCCTGCTCATTTAGGCTTCAAAATACAGGAAATTCACCATAAATGTGTATGAATTGCAGGGAATGATTATACTTCAAATGAATAGATGGTTAAAAAAAAAAAAAGAAAAAAAGATATCAAATCTCATTGATAACTCATGACTTCAGGTTCAATACAATAAAAGTTAAAAGACTGCTTACATAAGCTAATATTTCTAGCCCTGTATGTAAGTTCCACTAAATTTATTGCACTATTTAAACTTCCTTCATAACATGAAATGCTGTTATGCCTCAGATTTAGGAGAAAAAAAAATCCTTGGGAACCTTTGGTTCTTTCAGCATTCTTAGTTATTTTCTGCAGAATCCAATTTTTTACTTACTAAGACCAGAATCATATATACCTTCCTGTTACTGAGATAATAGCTTTCCCCATATATGTCAATGTACTGTGCCCTGTTAATCAGTTACAGAGAACACTCTCCTGCCAGCATCATAGCAGCAAGGAAATAAACTCTCCTCCATACCATTTATCTCAGTGATGAATTAACACCCAAGCCAGCTTAGGTCCATTTAAATGTTAACTTCCTGAAGCAAAACCACACTTTCACTTCACTCCATTCTATTCAGAAAGAAATAACTGATTGATTTGTCCTAGCTACTCTGCCTTTCCTATTCACAGGGAAATTACAGTATAAGTCCATCAGAAATAAGTTTCCTTGAGATTGAAATAATTAGATCAATGGAAGAAAAGTAATCTAATGTCATTAAATACAAATGCAAAACCTCTGCAATCCATAAATTTCAAATTCAACAAGATTTAAAGACTATGGAAGGGAAGAACTGATATGCTCTCATGCTTTCTTAGAGGCGCCTAGCTATTGAAACAAGATATCGGGTGAGATGGATCTCTTGTCCTACTGACTGCAACCTCTCATATGTTCTAATGCTCTCTCTTAACAAAACCAGAAAAACCTACCTGTCCTTTCCTGTTTTGCAGTCTATTTACAGTTTGTAGTCTACCCATCATGCTGGATAGACTACAAAAGGGCTGTCTTCTACTTTGCCTGCAATGTAATTCCCACTTAGTCCATGAACTAGGTGGGGAATAGCAAGCAGACTATTTGAAAGGGCAGGCCTTGATTGTAGCACAAAGCACACCATATACACAAAAACTCTCGATTTATCAACCCCAGAGGCTGTTAAAGCTTAATCCTCACTATAACAGTGACTTCAATGATTTTTCATGGGCAAACCAGAGGAAAAAATCTTGATGCTTCACTTCACTGGAGTCTGTTCAAATAGTTAGCATCCTGGTCGATAAACAGGTCACCTGTAAAGTTGCCGAGATATCTTATCAAAGCAGTCGGAGTAGATGAAAAAGACAATCTGCAGCTCATCTGTACCTATTTGATATTTGCATCTAGCAGTAGGCTAGAACACATACAAACAACTCTACATTTAGAAATGTTAAGAAATAGAAACTGTATACATTTATAATTATAGATTTTATTAATAATTGGAAGCTTCACTGAGGATCTCTTAGAAGCTCTTGCAAAGATTCTGTCATCAAAGTAAAAAGAGCGCTAACGTGTACAGTACTGCTATAAAAGAAAAATATTTGGATATTGATAAGCACTCATCAGAAATAAGTGATGGTGACTTACTAAGAATGCTTTTGAAAAACAAAGCCTTTTCCATCATTATTGTTCAGTGTGTACTGAGAAACAGACCTTTAAAAGAATACCAAACTCAAAATCCATATATTCACCCCTGCTCCTTCAAAATCTTCAGTCAAGATTTCCTATCAAATTGTAATCCCTTATCAAAATTTTATTGTAGGATACTACCTCTAAGACATAAACATGCTGTCCATAACATCTTTACTAAAAGAAGCCCCACGTGTTTATGCCAGAACTCAAAAGCTGATCATATGTGAAACGGCAAATGATTGCAATATCAATACTGTATTCTGAAGCCAAAATAGCCACAATTAATTACTAGCAGAATATGAAACAGATGAGTCAATCTGAAGTAGCATCAAAAAAAAAAAAAAAAAAAAAATCAGCCAAGAAATACACAAAGCCATGGTTTTCTGACAAAGTCTTATATGTTTCTCTTTTACACAACATTTTCACAGTAGAAGCAGAACATTTACAACACAAACCACAAAATCATAACTTTTACCAGAATATCCAGATTATTAAATACACAAAAATGCCTGTCATTTGCAAGGAAAAATGCTTAAAGCAACTTTTACTATTACTTGTAATGCAAAAGACTCCTGTTCTAAAATATGAATTCTAATGTAAATGTTGGGGAGCAAGGGAGAGAATCATATCATCTGGGTTTAATTTGTACTGTGTGATAAATGTTAGTTATCCTAAACACATTTTTCTCCTCCAATTTGAATATGTAGAGTGATCTCTGTGTAGCATGCTGAGGAGAAAGAATAAGCCACCAAGCACTTAAGAAAAGTGATTGTGAGATTGCAAGGGCACTCTGGAATGTGGATAAATACATAAGGGAATTGATATATCTCCAATGACAACCAATAGGAATATTAATGCACCTGGTTTGGATTTCAGTGTATTAGTATGCTGAGATGGTCTTACTTTTCATATTGCAAAGGCAGGTTGTATAATCTGAAGTGAATGCTGGAATCCACTGTGTTTAATTCACATGACAATGTCCCTCCTGTTGGGGTTTAACCCCAGCCTGCAACTAAGCACCACACAACCAAACGCTCACTCCACCCTGCCTGCCCCCCAGTGGGATGGGAAGGAAAATCAAAAGCATGTAGAACTCATGGGTTCACTCACATAAGAACTGATTAATGATTGAAAAAAATAAATAAATATAATAACAGTTATGAAAGGGACGATAAACAAACAGAGAGGGATATGATACCCAAGAAAGACAAGTGATGCACAATGCAATTGCTCACCACCCACTGACTGATGCTCAGGCAGTCCCTAACTAGCAATCCATCCCTCCTGGCCAACTCCCCCCAGTTTATATACTGGGCATTTGGCTAGTTGGAGTCAGCTGTCCTGGCCATGATCCCTCCCAGCTTCTTGTGCACCTGCTCACTGGCAGAGCATTGGAAACAGAAAAATCCTTAGGTTAGGATAAGTACTACTTAGAAACAACTAAAATGTCAGTGTGTTATCAACATTCTTCTCATATGAAATCCAAAACACAACACTCTACCAGCTCCTGGGATAAGAGATGACACTATCCCAGCTGAAAGCTGGACCACTCAAAGAGTAGGGATAAATAAGTGCAAGTTGCTACAACATATTTTGCACTGTTTCAAATGAACTTTTGAAGTGGTGCTAACTGAAAAGTGAGAGATGCTGCAAAGCAGCTCATGGCCAATGGTAACACCTTTAAAAAAAAATAAATTCAGATTTAGAAGCAAGTGTTATTCAGAACCGTCTATCACAGGTTTCATTTCAATAACAAGAAAAGCAACCTTAGTCCTGTGTCACAAGCCTGTTGCTCTAGCCAAACATATCACATGTGACAAGAACACCGTTGGAGAAGCCCTTTCTTTAGTCCTCAGAAGGACCACTAATGAAAACAATATATACTGACAGTAATGGCTGGGCAAATGCCGGGCAGGGTACACCTTGTGCTCCAAGTTCTCAAGTCAGGAAGAAATCAGTAAAGAGCTTATCAAAGAAAACCTTCTCTTATGAGGAAAGGAAATAGTTGTCTGTCAGGTATATTTGCCAAATGTATAGGTCCTTGGTACTTTTAAGGGTAGTTAACAACCTGTCATCTTATGCATGTTCTGTTGCTTTTTTCTTGACTGTGGGAGGTAATAAAAATAAAAACCATCATATACTGTGATTTTTTTTTTCTTTCTTAAGAAGAAAGAAATAATGTAAGAAATAATTAATAAGAAGCTAACTTTACTCCTGAGCAAGTTCCTTGGATGGCCTGACCAAATAGATAGGTACGATAATTGGTGGTCTGGAACCTTCATTTTATACTCTCTTCTGTCCCAACCAGGACTCATTTTTTACCATGCTTACATTAGAAGGGTAACAAAAACCAGTCCATTTTTAAAATAACTTAAGCCACATGAGAGCCGTCCACACTCCATTAGTGTAAACAGGGTAATACTCTGCACACACACCAGTTACTTTCCCAGTTACCATTACCATTTGCATGTCAGAAAGTCAATGCAAGTCTTACATAGCCCCCATCTGGGTTCATGTTTGCTATTTCTACTGGCCTCTGTTGCTCTGATCTGTTATTTCTCACTGTGCTTTTGTGAGTACAGCACTCTTTCCATATTGCAGAAGTCTGCAGCTTCCTTGGATGACTGACATTTCACAGGACAGTCTTGACAGACTGGTAGGGAGCTCAGTCCACATTCAGCCTCGTGAGCAATTGAGTCCTGAGTAACTAAAGCTTTTCTGTAAGTATCTCTGGAGCTCAGCTGTAATCTAAAAGATTAGAGCAGCACATATTGATCGCCTAGGATGTTTCATATTCCACTTCAAGTTGCATACCATCAATAGAGATAATACATTGGTGCTCAACCGGGTGGCTGCTGCTGAAAAGGAAGAAAACGTAGCAGCTATTTTTCTCCCTCCAAGGTGAAACCATAAATTACATGAATTTAGTGGTCTCCACACAACCCTTACTGTTCAAGGTTATTTGTTCTGAGGTTCATTTCAAGCCTCAGATTTCTTACAGATCTCTGTAAGGAAAGGAACAAACCTCAGGTAATGTTTTTTTATGTCTGTTTCTTTGCTCACAACAGAGCTCAGGTGGTCAGGACTGTTCAGGAAGTACTCTTTCACAGAATATTCATGGTTGGAAAGGACCTCCTAGATCACTGAGTTCAACCATACTTATGATTAGTTTTCTGAGTAAAGCCTTCTTAATCCCAAAGCTTTTGGTATGGCTACATGTTTTAACTCCTATCAGTTAGCACCCTATTCCATCCAAAGGCCAAGTTACTAATAAATAAGCAAACTGCTTGTTTGTTTTTGTTACTTGTTTGGGTGTTTGTTCAGGTTTTTGTTGTTGTTGTTTTGTTTTTTGGGGGCTGTTTATTTTTTAGGATTTTTTAATAAACACTTGTAAGCACTCCTGGGAAACATAGGAAATGGTAATATCAGACATTTCTGACTGCACTGTCCTTCGTCAAATGGTATAAAATATGTTCTACAGTATTCTCCATAGTTTAAAGATATCTTTACTGAAAATAAGAAAAGCTTTAAAGTAAATGTTGTTTATTACAGTGATCTACAATTTAACCAGAGAGATTAGGATTTAATTTTAAATTATTCAGTTTGGAATCATGACAAGTATAAAGGGGTACAAAGTAGCCTCTTGAAATCCAGATTTACCAAAATTTCAACATTTCATAATGGAAAAATAGAAAACTGTACCCAAAATTTGTGCACTTAAATTTTTGAGGAAAGTGTCAATATTTTAAATGCTGAATTTCCAAAAATGTATATTTTTTTTCTTTATTATTTTACATTTGGAAAGAACAGGGGTCCTTAAAATTGAACTTATGTCTTATTTAGTAGCATCCTATTTTGAATGATTAAAAAAATTAATACATTCTTCTTATTGTCTCTAAGCAATAGCTACAGCAAGGTTTTTGTAGGGTATTGGTTGGCAAGTTTTATGTTGTGCTTTGATTTTTTTTACTGGAATAGAGTGGGCAGAGAAAATTATACATGACTTTAAAACAAAAATATGTCTGGATTGCTTTTGGTTCACACTAGAATTTGCAGATCCTTCCACAGTCCACTGAGAATTCAGCAAATATTCACACCCTTGCACTAGTGTGTCTTTTATGAACAAATTTATAAAGTGCTTTGCACCCTATGCAACTGGAAAAAGTTGGAGAAGAAACCTGACATCTTATTTTCTCATTAAAAAAAACAAACAAACAAAACAACAACAAAATCAGGTCAATCACATCTATAATAATTGGAAGTCAGTCACTCTGGTTGTACATTTGGGATTTCAATAAACTGTTCTTTACACTATCAACTCTTTGAAAAGTAAAATTTATAGATATTTTCATATTTTTGTAAATCCAATCCTCAGATAGCTCTTCAGATTTTAACCTTCTGACATGCAATTATACATGTTCACCTTTTCAGTACTAGGAATATCTGAATGCTTTGGAGGATGTTACAGCGAATGAAGATCCTTAAGTATCTTTGCAGGTAGATACAATTTTTCACAGAGTGGTACCTATCTGATTTAAGTATTGAGAAGTCTGGAGTCATGTTGCATAAAAAGATTTAGAGTAGAGGGCAGAGTACCCACAAGGCTCGAGGAGAGAAGAGAACAATGAAAATCTTCACAATTTATCTTGTTAAATCTCATTTAGCTTAAAATACAGTTGTTACTTACCAAGCCAGTGCTCATCCTCAGTAAACCTTACACAGAGTCATAGAATTGTTTTGTTTGGAGGAAACTTTTAAAGTAATAAAAATCTAACCATTAAACCAACACAGCCAAGTCCAGCACTAAACTGTGTCCCTCAGTACCACATTTATATGTCTTTTAAGCACCCCCAGGGATGGTGACTACCCCACTTCCCTGGGCAGCCTGTTACAGCGCTTGACAACCCTTTTGCAGGAGAATTTTTTCCTAATATCCAACCTAAATCTACCCTGGCATATCTTGAGGATATTTCCTCTTGTCCTATTGCTTGTTAACTGGGAGAAGAGACTGACCCCCACCTTGCTACAACCTCCTTTCAGGTAGTTGTAGAGGATGATAAGGTCTTCCCTAAGCCTTCTTTTCTCCAGGCTAAACAGCCTGACTTCCCTCAGATGCTCCTCAAAAGACTTGTTCTCTAGACCCTTCACCAACTTCGCTGCCCTTCTATGAGTGTGCTCCAGACACTCAGTGTCCTTCTTATAGTGGAGTGCCCCAAACTGAACACAGTATTTGAGGTGCATCCTCACCAGTGCTGACTACAAAGGGGCAGTCACTTCCTTAGTCCTGCTGGCCACACTATTCCTGTTACAATCCAGGATGCCACTGGCCTTCTCGGCCACCTGTGGACACTGCTGACTCATGTTCAGCTGGTTATCTCAACAGTCATAATTTCTTTGTTAGTTTGGTGTGGTGTTTTTTGTTTCTGTTTTTTGTTTGTTTGCTTGTTTGTTTTGTTTTGTTTTTCAGGACCAAGGGATAAGACATTAATGCAAGATAGCTAGTTTCCTGAATAACATATTTACCAGTCAGCTTAGCATTTCATTATCACTTTAGCAGGTTTCCATCTCTAAAATTAAGCAGTATCTTTAATGAGAACAAAACATTTTTTTTTTTTCCTCACAATACATAGTTATTTTAATAGTTCCTTTACTTTTAGCAATTTTATATCTACATAAATCTTCTGAATTCAGAACTGTTACTCCAGGTTTAGCCTAATTTAAGAAAGATCAAAGGGACTTTAAAATTTCTTGACACTTGAATATAAAAGCATGCCCAAAGAAGACCAAATATTAACTCTCAAAACTATATAGCGGAGGTACAGAATAAAGATATTTTAAACTTGCTGTACAGAACCTACCACTGTGGATATCAAGTAATTTCACAAAATGAAGGAAGTTAACCTCATAAGAGATAATAAAACAATTTTATCTACTCATTTACAGATTAAGATGCTCAGCAGAAGTGTCATAATAAAATTAACTCAGAGGAAAAGCTTCAGATTTCTGTTTCCATGTCTTTTATACTCAGAAACTACCCTTTCCTTATAATGGCTAGGGAGAAAACTCTGCTTCTACAAAACTGACAAAATATTTAATACCATGAAGCATGTAAAGCACATTCAACATTTGATTAGATGAGAAAATACAGAAATTAACAGGGTATGCAAAATGCAGGAGAGAATTGTTTCTCAATTGGCAAAGCAGAAAGTAAACATCACAAACTTAAACTTGGGATTTTTTTCCAAAGGCATTATTAATTCCACATTTGTGCATTGTTGTTTATTTTCTTCTCCCCTCTGGAGAAAACAGATATGTCATATTTATATTAGGAGCTATTAGTTGGCTGTTTATCAGTTGCCTACTGTTAGAAATGATGATAGAAACAAAAATCAAAAGGTGCATGATCTACGAATTAAACTGTATTATACTGACAGATTACTTCTTTCCTGAGAGGATAAAACAAACAAGGTCTAACCTTGTCAACCTTGATTTCCTTCCTATTCTGCTTGAACATTTGGGGTTTTTGTTAACCCTTCAACCACGTATAAAAGGCATGCTCTCTCAATTCCTATCACGGAAGCATGGGAGGATTAGTTCTGACTGCATTTTACAAATTCTTTCGTTAAAGAGCTCGCTGTCCCATGTTTCCAAAGAAGTATCAAGTGAAGATATAAATTAAATTTTTGTAATACATTGATTTCAACAGAAGTATCAACAAAATGTTAATGAAAAGATATTTTAGCAGGTGAAAGAAGAAATATTTTTGATCTTTCTCCTTACTCTATTATTAATCTAGGGTATGTACAGCATACATTTAAGATCATGTTGGACTTGATTTAATTTCCCAAAACCAGAAGCTAAACTTCCAGAATTTGCTGGCCAAAATCTTACGTGAATTTTGACAAATAGAACTGTGGATAGGAAAGGAAAACCAACACCAAAATGGAGAAACATTGGATAATAAGAAAATGTGAACACAGTTTAGATTTCTGAACTTATCCCTGTATTGTATACTGAAAAGAGCAAGCTGTGTTGTAACCAACCTATGAGATGTAGTATTCTCAGAAGATTGTTATACAGACTGGAATACTCAAATTATGTAACATAGCTGTGAATTTTGACACTAGAGGCTCAAATCTCTTACACTAATACCTTGAAGAAATAATATGTAAATCAGAGCTTACGAATGTTTTCATATACTGGTATAAAATCTGCAAGCTTATTCCATTAAGTGTTCAGCATCCTTAAGCACACCAGAGCAATAGCACAAGGAACAAATCAGTTTAGGGCAGTAGCTTCATAAGACATACATTTTGTGGATACATTTTTCCTTATTTCCCAAGGTTGGAAAGTGCCTAGCATTTAATTTATTTATTTTCCCAGAGAATAAAGGAAATGTCACACCTCTATGGTAAGAACAGATCGACATTTGCATATATTTGTATGTCTGAAGCTGAACAGAACATTTTTCTTTAGGGTAAGACTTGTAAATTGGATACATGAGAATATCTGACTCACAGCTGGAAAGTATTTATAGGACTCCTGTTGCTGACATAGGGCAGGGCAACTAGCACCACAAGCAAACTCCTTGTCAATCTGCTTTGATTCTCAGTTCTCTAGAAGGAGTAAAACTTGGGAGTAAAGTCAAGGTTTAAACTAAGTGATTTAATTTCATCAGAAGATATCCATATGAATGATAGGTCAACTTTTTTTTCCTAAATAGGATAGCTAAATCCAGATGTGTCAGTCAAATGTGATCTCCAGTTTTAAGATGACAATCAATTTTTAATTCCATAAAACATGGTGTGCCCAAACTCTAGCTGTTAGTTCTGCATTCACTGGAGACAATAAAAGTGGGCGGAGGGAGGCTGTGAAAATTCTATGATTTTTTTTATTATTGTGAGGAGATACAGATTTGGAGTGTTGCAGGTCCTCCTTCTATGCTCTTTTGAAAAAAGGGATGAAACTCCAATGCAAGGAAAGACAGTGCCAGTCTTTATTAATCCTTATCATGAACACAGGAAGCCATATTAAACACTGACTTCAAACAATTTCAAGTGTGGTTAAGTGCCATGGTTTGTGCACTTGACCAGGAAAATAAATATCCAAATTTTATAGTGGATCAGATTTTATTAAGAAGAAAAAATTATATTTATTTATTCATAAATATTTTCTCTCTTTCCAATTGGTAAATGTCATGTAGGATTCAGATGGAGGTAGAATTGTACAAAGCAAGTTACCGTGTTTCTGATTCGATACTTCTTCTTCCTTAAAAATGAAAGTACAAGTAGTCAGAGGTCTAATATGTGTGACTTATTTCTATCATTTTGCTTGAAGGAGATATAAATGGAAAAGGATGACAAGCAATCATTGCACAGTGGTGTCTGGGTTTTGTTTTTTGTCAATAGGGTGATGTCTAATCAAAAAGACACAACATTCACTAATATTTCACAAAATACTTGAGCAAGCCATGATGTCAAAGAAATCATCAAGATAAACACAACAGCCATTGAGTATTTTCTTTCCTAGAGTGCCCCACGCTAATTTTAGTTTAGACTGTCTGGCTGTAACTACTAGCACTACTACTGAGAGAAAAGCTTCTCTTACAGGCTTCTCTGACCTAAGAACATCACAGGACACATACCACAGAACAGGTACCTAAAATACATAGAGCATATTGTGACTAAATAAATTTTGCTTCTTCCCTGCCCCCAAAGCAAAAATGTGTTTGTGTTCTCCTGTACAAAACAAACAGACTTTATCACCATATCCAAAGAGCTACTTAACTGAGAAATTATTTCTGACCAGACCATAAGGTGCAAGTCAAAGGATATTGACTGGCTGCGTTGATCAGCGCTGCTGATTGAGATCTAAAGGTTTTGTCTTACTAGTAGAGACTGGAGAGAAAGGATGAAAGGATGGTGCTGCACTACTCCTACATTCAGTCTTTCCATTGTCCAAGGCCAAAATTCATCCGTTTTGGAAGTAACTAAGCATCCTCAAAACAAATCAGTTTTGACATCCACAGAAAAACAAAAACTCATGCTTGTCTGGTGCGTTACTGTGATGAAAAGAAGGAAGCTTCTGTTAGAAACAGAGCAGAAGAAAACACTATTTCATGGCGATCAAAATACATTTTTGAAGGGCTTAACCAAGCAGAGGGTTAGCGTACCATTATTGCCTTCTGCTGTGAAGGCTCGTTACAACTACTCCAGGTAACTTCACGTGCTCCCAAAGATTTTTATTTGTTTGTTTTATCTTTACTTTTAAAATAAAAGCGAATGTCGTTATGATGGCCCAAAAAGCCATTTCCTTTTACACATTTTCTTTTTGTCTCATCAGAAATTCTTGATTTAGAAACACTCATTAAAAAGAATAGTAATGTAATTCAATGTCTATATAATTTTAGAAGACATAATATATA